>PVHP010052913.1:0-10940 GCA_004024765.1 Zapus hudsonius
TTTTTGTGTCTGGAAGATAAGCAGTCCTATCCTTCCTTTGGCTCTTACATTCTTTCTACCACCTCTTCTGAAGTGGACTCTGAGTCTTGGAAGGTGTGATGGAGATGTCCCAGTGCTGAACACTCCACTGTCACTTCTTCTCAGGACTGTGGTGCCTTTTGAGTCATCCTGGTGGTCACCACCATCTGAAAAGAGAAGTGCCTTTAGCCAAAAGTGAAAGTAGCATTAATATATGAGAATACACATTAAAAATGCTTATAAAAGCTGGGCATGGTGGTGTACACCTTTAATCCCAGCACTTGGGAGGCTGACATAGGAGGATAACCTTGAGTTCAAGGCCACCCTGAGACTACACAGTGAATTCCAGGTCAGCCTGGGCTAGAGTGAAACCCTACTTTGAAAAACCAAAAAAAATGCTTATAAGGCAGTTTGGTGGACATAATATACGTATTTAGCCAGACAACAGCAGGTGTTACTGTCCTAGAGCCCATGACCTCCCATGCCATGGGCTTTTGGCTAGGTTTTCAGCACCAGGCATGCATTCCCTCCTGTGGAGCGGGCCTCCAGTCCAATTAGGGCATGTGTGGAGGTCAGAAGACAACTTTTTTATTTTATTAAATATCTTTATTATCCATAGTTAGACATATTGTATGATCAAATCTTATGATGGTACCCCCATTTCCCTCCTCCCTGTTCTCAATTCACTGGGGATCCTTCTCGGTGGGCATACTGGATCACTTCATGGGGTAGGGGGTTATGAATTGCACAAGAGGTAGCCAGTTCCCCCTCTTTCCCTTTATGTGTTGTTGCTGAGGGGGGCGATATCTCTGGATATTTTCCCCCACAATTTGCTCTTACAATCAATTTTCTGCCCCCTCTTCTGCTCAGTTCCCTGAGTCATAGTGGGTGAGTTTTAAGTCAGCTTTATTGTTGAGATCTTAAGTATCTCTGGACTTCTTCTTTGTGTTGTGTTGGGTATCATTGGTGTCTGTCTCCATTGACCTTTCCTGGGTTATCTAATTTGCTGTGGTGATGGGCCTCTTGTTTATCATGCCACTTTCTCATAGGTTTCATTTGGGCCTACATGATAGGCCAGGGGTGGTTCATCTCAGACGACAACTTTTGGGCCATTTCTTGTCAATCCACTTTATTAGAGGCAGGGTTTCTCACTCTCAATTGTTGCCTTGCTATTCTCTGGGTCTGTGGGTTAGTTAGGGAGTTGCAGCACGTATCAACTCCCCGTTCACCCACGGGAGCTGGGTGAGCAGAGGCTTGGAATAGTTGTGAGCCGAACGAGAGATGGGACCCTTGGGAAAACGCGGCAGTGGGCAGTCCTCATTTATTGTATAGATAGCAGTTGTTTATATAGAGAAAAGTCAGAGGTAGAAGCATAGGAAGCAAGATCTGTGGGCATCTCATGAGTTTGATTGGTAGGGGCCAGTATTGTTTGGATACCTATTTTGCATAGATAAATTGAGGGGGCTATGTGACTCTATACATGGATAGAATGGTGATGTTAGCAGAGGAAATGTAACCTTGTTGTTTAGGTTTGTTATTTGCAGTTGGATTAAGTTAGGCTTTGAACTGCTTGTTTGCTTATCTTATCGGACAGCTGTGGCCTGCCTGGGGGCTGGAGTTTTCAGGATTGCTAAGATTTACAGGGGCCCTCGGACTTTGCCTCAACTTCCTTATCAGAAGGAGACAGTCCCAGAAGCCTGCCAGACTCAGCAGAACCCTACTTCCTCCATGCCCCATTAGCAGGTTACCACAACCTTCCTCCATGCCCCATTAGCAGGGTACCACACTATTCTATGCTATGCTTGTCACCTGTTTCTAGGAAATCCTTCTATCTCCACCTCCCGTCTTGCTATCAGTGTCAGTGTGCTGGGATTACACTGAAGCCTCTCATGGGATCTGGATTTTTTATGTGGAGTCAGGCATTTGAACTTGGGTACTCCAGCTTGAACTGTGAGTGGTTTATCCACTCTATCTGCTCTCCAGCCCCAAATATAATAGGTTTTAACCATTACTGACAGCATGGAATCTGGTTAACAGGCCAAGTAGTGTCCCTCGTGTTCTCATCTAATGGGTTTTTCTTAGCGTCTTTAATGAAGTCAGCTCCAGAAATGAATATCCCTGTACACCTGCACAGCAGGTTAAGGGGGTAGATCTTACAGGATAAGATTATAAAACACTTTCAGAGATGTTCAGGGCGTGGCTCTTTTCACATATCTTCTCTCAACTGTCTTCATGCATTCTATTGAAAAAATTCTAGAATTTACAACACTACAGTCTATCTCATTTTGAAAATCTTTAAATTTCTTATCCATGGAAATATAAATATCTTGTACAAAAATACTATCTTGTTTTAAGACCTCTCGGCTGATAAATGAAATGTGTGTCTGTGGTTATCCTGACTTTGAGGTATGGATCAGGTCACAAAAATTTGTGAGTCCATGTACAAAAATTCCTCCTTTTTTAAAATTGTTAATGTCTGCCTTATTATACTCTACCAAATTTAAAAGTGGTTACTCCTAGTCCTGACTGCTGTTATCAGTAATAGACTACGTCTATGTCACAGTGACTGTGGCCTAAAGGTCAAAGTATTTTTATTATACACTTTGGGAAAGCAACTAATGAAACCTAAGAAAGGTGGGACCAGGAGAAAAAATTTTGTCACCATTACTTTCTATACTCATCAATTACATATCAGTAGCTTAATTTATTCTTTCTAATGACCTAGGGCTGTAACAGGAATGGGGCTTTAAAGAGAGTTTTATCAAGAGAAATCATCAGGAAATGACATCTAATTTCACATAAATATTTTATCTGAAGTGAAGTGCAGTGTTCTTTTAGAAGCTTTGGTTTCCCCCTTCATGATCTGTAAATTCATGACTTTTTGATATATACTTTATTATGCTTGTCAGCAGTTTCATCATTAGCCCTGTCCATCTGCTTTCTTGGCCAGTTTTTTCCTTGAGGCCATGAAGTAGTTTTAAACACCCTAGTTAGAGACCTGGAAAATGCCTCTCTCTGCAGGTGTCTACATGTATGTCTTTCATATGTAGCTGTGGTCCTAACTGTTTTCTGTTAGTCCTCTCTTCTAGGGTAACTGTTTGGAAAGCACTTATGTTGTTGATGACCACACATCTTCAGAGCACACAGGCTTGGTTGCAGGTTGCAGGCTCTCTGCCTCCTGGCCCTCACGGGCAGCCTTGCTGCCAAACCTCCTCCCCTCCACCCCTGTAAGGAAAGGAATTTGTTACTTTTGTAAGATGTCAAGTAAAAGTTTCAGAACACAGAAACATTGTAGAAGGATTTTTGCACAATTTTATGTTCTACTTTAATGGTCTTTAAATGCTTAAAATGCTGCTAGTTCCTCCATGCATTTCTTTCTCAGCTGTTTGCTGCTTGGGTCCCTCTCTTGAATTATTTCACTGTTCCTTTGAGAATGCACCCCCACACCCACCCCAGGGGGCCAAAATGCAATATTGACTGAATCAAAGTCCGGGTTTGGGTGCAGGTTTTAGCTCTTCTCTTATTGGTTTATGGAGAGAGAACAAGTGATGATTTGGTAAGGGTTGGCTTAGTTTTGGAAGAAGTTCAGTGTTTGGACCATTGCTGAGATCACCTTGTCCTACCCACTAGCTTAGAGGAATGGCCAGAGGGAGATTTGTGGTGCTGAGCACCTGCCATTGTGCACGTTGCTTCTTCATTCTTTGGAAGGTCCCTGATTCTTCAGTACCTCACTGCCAACTGTGGCAGTGATAACTAAATCAAAGATTTCCTTTCTTTACCTCCCCTGCTTTGAGGAAGACTATTTTCCCCCCCCCTAGCAAAATTCCAATAATAAATTTGTGAAAGTTTTCTTGATGAATAGCAAGACATAAAGTCTGAACTCACTTCCTTTAGACATTATCTTATAAGATTAGAATGGCCCAAGCTATACATACATTTTTAGTCCACATTTACCAAACTTCTTTACTAAACAATAAAGCACTATAAAGTTCATTTTTCATTCACTCAGAATGTTTCTTGAGAAACTTTTATGAGCTAGACATTGTTCTGGAAATATTGCAGTATAAAAATAGAAGCAACAAAAGTCCCCATCCTTTTAGTCATTAATTCTAGCGGAAGCTGGTAGTGAACAAGTTGACAGCCAACTCTGTAGTGTGCTAGACGGGGTTAGGGACTGCTGGGGGTCAGGGAGGAGTTGATGGAAAAGGTGCTATGTCAGGAATACCATGCAAAATGAGTAAGACACTGAGTTGCTATGAGAGACAGTGTTCAGAGCTCAGGGATAACAAGGTTGACTGCTCTGAGGTTGGGAATCTCCTGTCATATGGGAACAGGAGCACAAAGGCAGGTGTGGCTTGATTAAGCCCCTCCATCCTTTGCTGAAGGAAATGATTGATTGGGAGGCCACATCATCAAGTAGAGGGACTTTGTTTTTTCTAGGCCAACTGAACATCCATGATTGGATCTTGAACAAAGTGACCTAATGTGATGTCCACCTTTTTTACATGTGCTTTTGTGGCATGTTTGTCTGTGTGTGTGCGTGCGCATATATATGTATATGTGTGTGTATATACATATATGTATATGTGTGTATCCACAGATTTGTATATACATATATTTGATCATATGTGTGTGGGCATGTGGTGAGTGCAGGTGCAGGTGCAGATGTGTGCACATGATTGTGGAGACCAGAGTTCAATGTTGGGAATCCTCTTACATCACTCCCCACCAGGACTCACCAGCTGGGCTAAACTAGATAGTAGTACACCTGAGGAATTCTCTGACCTCCACCTCTCCTGTGTTGGGGGTTCCAGATGTGAACACCACACTGGGCGTTTTACTGGGGTTGGCACCTATCCCATTCAGCCATCTCCCCAGCCCATTGATATTCATCTTAATAGGACGCATTTTGCTGTTATGTGGAGAAAAGTTGGTGGGAAAGCATTGTAGAACAGAGGCCATTTAGAATGCTTTGGATGATTCAGGCTCTATGGTAGAAGTCAGCTTAGGTGCTCAATGTTCTTAAGGGAAGAGCCAACAGGTGGAACTCCCTGGCCTACAATAGAAAGGAGGTGAGGCAGATGGAAGGATGACTTGCTCTTTGCTGAGATTCGAGAGACTGAAAGAAGAACAAGGGAAAAGGCAGAATACTTAAAAGCAAGAGAACAGAGAGTGACCATGGACACTAAGGAGAATATGTCTTGGAACTGATTCCAGAGTCTCACTGATATTGGTCAGAAGATAAAAAACAATGGGGTGAACAAACTGAGTAGTGTGGGACCATGGAGAATAAGGAATGTTATTTCCTGGGAGGGTGGAAAAACAGCTTAGAGCATGGTCAACTGTGTTTAATGCTGTAGCCTGTCAGATGAGTTCTGAAGAGTGACGGTTATTTATTTGTGGTCAGGGTCCTTGGTGATTCCAATTGGAAAACTTTTATTAGATCAAAGGTTTGGAAACATTTCATTGGAGGGACTCCAATGTGAAATGAGAGATTGGAGACACCAGTCACGAACAACTCTCTGAAAATTTGCTTGCAAAGGCAAGGAGCAGAAATGGTGGTGGTTGGCCAGGAGGCGGGATTGTGTTAGAATCTGCTGACGGCCACCTTCTGTGTGTGAGCCATGGCGTTTGTGGTCAGTGACCTCAAAGGGCCTTGGCCATGGGTAGACTACAGAGTTTTGAAATATTTTGGCACTAAAAGCTGTAGATTGATTAAGGCAACTATGGGCATACAGTAAGTTTCCCTTCCCCATCCAATAATTTCTCCAGATTTTCTTTGAAAGTTAGTTTTTCACTGTTATTATTTTGAAGTCTTGTACATTGCAGTTCATTAATTTACAGGTTTGTCCCAGCCCTAGCCCAGTTTTCTGGAAAGGGGATGTATTGAGTGTTTCTTTACATGTCTGCCCCATGGTCTAACGCCTGCATGCAATACAGGCTCCACAAACATGTTTTCAATGAACTGCTCTTGTCTTCCATTCTGGTATATGTTGTGCCTCTTTTAAAGTTCACTGTCTTAAAACAGGACTGTGTTTGGTCGCTTTCTCCTCTCCAGAGCTCATGTGAAGCAGGCGTGGTCAGGACAGGCTCTCTGCCACGCAGCAGCAGCACACCGGGAGGAAATGCATCATTGAAACGGACAAAGCGGAAAGCACCATCCCCACCCTCCAAAATAGCCCTCCACCAAAGTGATGACGGGAGCCATGTGACTGGTAATGTCACTCTTCTTGCTAATCGTACATTCGATTTGTGTCTTAATAACATCAAAATGATATGTCACAATGTATGTCTTTTATTCACTAATAATACTTGGGCTTTTACAATCCCCTGAGTATCTCACTTAGCTGCTCTTAACATCTGAAAACAAAAATAACAAGGTTGCACAGCTTCATAATTGCAATGAGCTTATCTTAAAGTAAAGATTTACTCAGAAAAGTGCCACCGTTCCAGGATGGAATCCCACCTAGATTCCTACTTCTTCGTTTCCCAGCTGGGTGGTCAAACCACGTCCAGCAAGGTTAGGGCTCATTTCTTTCTGAGTTCTGGAAAAATAAGCTTCGAGGAGTTGTTCCCCTCTGGGTGCAACTTGCTAATGAGTTATGTTGCTGCTTTCAGCACTGTGCTCGAGATCAGTGGATGGAGCTTCTCCAGACAGCGCCATGGAAGCACACTCCCCCGAGGGCCCGTCCAGCCCAGGTATGACACCTTCTTCTCTCCAGTCACACTGCGTGCTTACGGCAGAAAGATGCCTTGTCGTGTGTGTGCGTGGGAGAGCTCCTCATGCATTCATTCATCTCATTGTATGAAACATGGCTACATCCCTCAAGGATTAGCCACGAGCTTATAGAACCGAGTGCTGTCTCTATTGGGTCTCCTGTTTTTCCATATGGAATGTCAGGTGGACATTTAATAGCTTCCTTCTAAGAGTAGCAACAAGTCCTCGTTAGAAATGCCTTGGTACATGCAGAAGAAACCTTGAAGTATAAGAAGCACAGTGTGATTCCCTGGTGTAAAGGTTGGCCCTCCCTCGGCAGTGTCCCAACAGTGGAGTTCTACTCTCCCAGGTGGGAACACAGTTTCCTTAGACAAGGGTTTCAGGTATGAATTCAGCATGTTTGTTAACATGCGAACAATTTCTGTGCTATAACTCTTATTGCAGATTCTCCTTAAGTAAATGAAATCCTAAAAGAAATGAATGAATTCAGTCTGTTTCCAATACTCATTAGCAGTTCCTTAGTAGCTTTCTTAAGAATAAGCTGAGCTGAGATGGTGGTATGCATCTGTAATCCAGCACTGAGGGAGGGGCAGGGGTGGCTGAGGAAAGAGAACCCAGAGTTTGAGGCCAGCCTGTCTCAAAAAAAGAGTTATTTTACTCTTAGTATAATAGCATGGAGATAAATTGGTAAGTATAGAAATGGCTCAATCTAAGTTCCTGAATTTTGTTATCTGTATACATAAAGCTGGAAAGTTTAGGCACATCTGAACTTAAACTTGAATCTTTGAATTTAGGAATCTGTATTTTAAGATATATAAGAATTCTTGCCAGAGACTACAAAGTAAGTTCCAAGTCAGCCTGAGCTGGAGTGAGACCCTACCTTGAAACAAACAAAAAATTCTCCACTTTAGTTTATAATTTAAAATATACTGTTATAGAACTAGTAGGTTTTTTCTCAGAAAAATAGCAACTGCACCATTGTATTTCCACAGAGGAAATTCACCTAATAATGTTAACTTAAAATACATTGGAAGGTTCTTAAGTGTTAGAAAAACACTTTGTTTGGTCTTTCTCCTTTTGTTTCAGTTTTCCTCGGGGTGGTTGTTGCACGGATGATTGTGCACTGACAAAGCTGATTCTTGCTCTCTACTTGCTCTCACCGTGACTTTCTAGTGTCCTTCACACACACTCTGCTTCTTTGGCAGAAGGCTCCTTTGGCCCCGGGTTCCCCAGTCACGAGCAGTGCACTGCGCCCAAACCCGTGGATGAAACCTCGCTCTCTGAGGGCCCTGGAACACCGGAGCCAGCCGTGTCGTTGACATGTAGGTGGTCAGATGGTATCAAACACAGATGTGGTGACTTCTTAAACCCTTCCGTAAACTTGTTTTATAAGAAATAAGAGGTCCGCCTTTTACTTAACATTCTTTCCAGGATTAAAATTTGCCGTTTTTCTTAACCATCTAATGAACACGACGAAGTATAAGTTGAATAAATCAGTGGTTCTAAATGATTCCCTCTTCTCTCATGTTTGGCTTCCTATTCTTTTGACCTTTATTATAATCTCTTATATAATGTGACTAGATAATGTAATAGATCATAATTTTCTATGATATAAAAAAAGAATTAAACAAGTCCTTTGTTGCTAACACTGCTAAAATATAGCTTATTTTCTAGAACATTGTTCTCAGTTTTTTCATTTTAAAAATGAAATTTTTTTGTTTTAGGGTAGCAAAACTTTATAGTTATATAATAGTTGAATTTTTCATAATTGATCTTTTTTGCAGTGACTCAAAAAGGGCCTTCATCACTTCAAACTAGTTGTTTTACGTTGGATACTATCACTCACTGCTTCTGGAAATTAAGAGTTGGATGAGTACTTGCAAAACAGTTTGGCCTGTGACATGTTAGGGATTGGCCTTGAGGCCTGCTAAGTAGGAGCAGTGCTACCACACTACAACCTAGACCTTGGCAGGGTTTTTAGAAGTGAAATTTAAATATTCATTTTCTGTGGGACTCAGCAACCCTGCCCCTATTTTCTCAAGAAAAGTGAAAGCCATGTATAAATAAAAATGATATCTATTGTAGATTTTGTAATTATAATCGCTTAAACTAGGAAAACATCCAAAAGTTCCTTAACTGACAGATGGGTAAACACATTGTAATTCATCCTATATTTGGACAATACCATGGCTAACTAAGACAGAAAAAGGTAGCAGTCATACACTAGAACTGTATTGTAGCAATTTTCCCATCTTGGTGATCATTAGAAAAAGTTCATAAAATATTTAAGAAGATCTGGGTAAGTTTTACTAGCTTCACTAGCAAAATAAAGCAAACTTCAAAAAACATCTTTTGAAAGAATAGTTACATTTATTCCCTCCTTCCTTCCTTCCTTCCTTCCTTCCTTCCTTCCTTCCTTCCTTCCTTCCTTCCTTCTTTCTTTCTCTCTCCTTTCCCTTTCCATTTCCCTTTCCTTCTTTCTTTGCCTCCCTCCCTCCCTTCCTCCCTTCCTGCCTCCCTCCCTCCCTCCCTTCTGCAGTATCTCTTGTAGTCCAGTCTGTCCTCATACTTACTGTGTGGTCAAGGATGGCCTTGAACTCTTGATTCTCCTGTCACCAGTTCTTCAGTACTAGAAGTACAGCAATGTACCACCATGACTGGCTCATTTTTGGTGTTTTTTTTTTTAATTTTATTTGTTTCAGTGGATTATTATTATTATTATTATTATTATTATTATTATTATTATTTTGGTTTTTCGAGGTAGGGTCTCACTCTAGTCCAGGCTGACCTGGAATTCACTCTGTAGTCTCAGGGTGGCCTTGAACTCACAGTGATCCTTCTACCTCTGCCTCCCGAGTGCTGAAATTAAAGGCGTGCACCACCACGCCCGGCTCAGTGGATTCTTTCTATTTTAAGAGAAACTGAAAATTAAGATAATATTCTATATATGTAAAGCTAAATATATGTACCAGAAATTTCAGTAAATATACTTTCAAATGATTTTTTAATGTTTATATTTCAGAGGTGTCAAATGATTTAAGATTTTGGACGCTTCTATAAAGTGAATATTCTAGCTTTAGAGAGGTGAAACCCAGTGGTTATGATGCAACATTTGTAAAAATGATCATTGTTCACAATCACAACTCCAGTTCGTTTCTTTTATTAAAGTCACAGAATTTGGCTGATCTACCCAAACTTTTTTTTTTTCTTGCAAGTATGGGAGAAACTGGTCAAACTTCAAACTAGGAAAATTTTCTTGGATGAGTAGAAGTTTTAGAAGAAATCATTGCCCTTTCTTAAGACTTCTAATAAAAACTCATTTTCAAGTTAATAAAAGTATATATTTAAGCAAGACCATGATTTTATAACGACTAGGTTATAAAATCCCAGAAAACTGATTTCAAAGGACTTTTGATGTTACTCATGTATCATATGTTAATGAATTGAATCCAGTTTCTCAGTGAGGACCTTATACTTATAGACAAGTGTGTCTCTGAAACACTTGTGATATGTACAAGAGAAGAATGGTTCCTGATTAAGGATTTGCTACATGTTACCTCAATCAATTTAATTCCCAAGATAGCTTAATATATCTTGTGGAAACACTAATAAGATTCAGTCACTTCTAAAGTATAATGGCTTTTCATTTTTGGATACACAGCTTTCACTTATATGAATATACCATACTACATAGATGAAAGTGCTTTAATTACAGACATAATAGTGCAATGGCAGCCTCATGACTAACTCATATCATGATACAGTAATATTTCATAAAAGTCTATTTCATATTTACATAAATTCAGTTTTTAAAAATATTTTTCTAGGGAATCATGATTTTATCAATAAAATAATCACCACAACCACCCTTCTTTTTTTCTTGTGGGTTTTGTCTTGTTTTATTTAAGAAGGGTCTTGCCACACTGCCCAGGCTGGCCTAGAACTTCTTATAGATGTCAGCCTCCTGCATCAAGACCAGCTTCATATTTGTTTGCTAGAGAACAGAAGGAATACACTTTTCCATGTTACTAGAGAAAAAAATTAAAGCAGTATATTAAATGTGCTTCAAAAATGCTGATCTTTCCTTACATGTTAATGAACACTCTAATCAAGTGGCATATGGCCTTATAAACTTTTGAGATAAAATTCAACTTCATGGGCTGGAGAGATGGCTCAGCGGTTAAGGCACTTTCCTCCAGTGCCT
>PVHP010052914.1:0-10957 GCA_004024765.1 Zapus hudsonius
TTTTGCATATGTAAAGCTAGAATTCCAGACCCACCCCAGAAACACCTTAGGGCTGAACCCTAGGATCTGGCCAAGGTGACACACTTCCTCCAGCCAGAACTGGCTGGAGACAATTTACAATTTTAATAAACCCTTAATTCTTTTGGGGGACATTTATTCAAAACTACCACAAAACCCAACCAAAACCCAAGGGCCTTCTACCTCACTCAAATTGTAGGAGTTCAGAGGTGAGTCGTGCAGAGATATTCCTTAGAAGGAGAAAGCTAAGTTGTTGCATCTGGCCCCTCCCACACTGAGAGAGAGCCACCACCTGCTGAGGGACCTGCTGAGAGTGGAGGCCATGTGACCCTTAGGGAACCGAGGGCTGTCACTTCCATGAGCATTTCTGTCTGATTTGTTGAGGGTTTATACATGCGTACACAAATATTAAGATGCTGTTGCTTTTCTTTTCTCTATTTATCTATGTAATTAATATTGATTGAGATAACAGCAGTATTATTAAACTTGCATTTGTTATTGGTTGTTAGGGACTAAGCATTCCTTAAGGGACTTTGCCATGTATATGGGGGAAAGAAAGTACATTTCTGATTGTGTGTGAGACAGTGACATCGTGTGAGACAGCATTATGACCTTGTCATTAGTTTCAGGAAACTAAGCAAGCCATAGCAGGGGTAGTTCGGTGTCAAGTTGACAAGGGGTGGACTTGTGATAGTTAAATTCTGTTTCAGCTTGATCAGATTAAGAATCAAATGAGAGGACGAGATGATAAGAAGACCCTATTACTGAAGACCACACACGCTCGGGCTGCAGGTCACTGAGAAATCAAGCTGGAGCTGAGCTGGAAACCTCCTCCCTGTTTAACTGGCTGACAGCTGGAAAAAGCTATGGCTGCCTGCAGCCCGATGGGAGAGAGAAGTCATCAATGGTGGTGATCAGCAGTGGACCTTGCAAGCCTTAAGACAGGCCAGCCAGGCCAAATGTGCCAACTGGAACAATAGCAGTGTGTCTTTTGTTGAGGGAAACCAATGGCTCTCTAGTTGGACTGGAGGCCCGCTCCATGGGAGCGAATACATACCTGGTACTGAAGACCTAGCCAAAAGCCCATTGTGGGGAGGTCGTGAGCCCCAGGGGAGTAATGCCTGCTGTTGTCTGGATAAATGCATATATTATGCCAACCAAACTGCCTTATAAGCACTTTTTTAAAAAAATGAGCACACCCACATAATAATGCTACTCTCACTCTTGTCTACAGAAGCTTCTCTTTTTCAGATGGTGGTGACCACTGGGATAACGCAAAAGACACCACAGTGCTGAGAAGAAATGACAGTGGAGTGTTCAGCGCTGGGACATCTCATCAGACCTCCTGAGGCTGTGGGTCTATTGGGGAAGAGGCGGCCACTTTGGGTCAGGCGCTTTGTCCCGACAATGAGAAGAAGGTAACTGCTATAGTCTTACTCCTTTTTTTGGTTATGAGTTTGTGTTCAAAATTTTCATGAATTTGTCTTTACTCTTTGGGTTAGTTTCTTCATTTTCCATGTATGTATTTGAGATAAAAGCATACCCGATCTCAGTGTATTTCTGCTGAGAGTGTCTCTGCTGCTTCCCAGAAGTTTTGAAATGTTGATATCCAGTTTTGTTTTCAGGGATCCTCTGATATCCACTGAAGCTCCACATCTGGTCCAGATGTCATTGTCATTCCTGTGGTGCTGGCTTAATTACTGAACGTTGTTGAGAGTTTCTGATGGTGTCTGTGTTATTGAATTCCACGTTAACTTACCTTAGTCCGAAAGGTACTCTGAATCATTTCAGTCCTTTGGGATTAATTTAGTCTTCTTTAAGCCCAGGATGGACTCCCTTTTGAAAACGAGTTTATGCACACCTCAGAAGAATGTGCATTTCGTCACCATTGCAATGTTGTCAAATTGATTGAGTACATCGCCCGTTTCTGTCCCTTGACTGCATCACACATTAGGGGCATGTTATCTGCTCCAAGTATAAGCGGGGGACAAGCTATCCCTTTGTTCTGTGGATCTATTTTTCCTGGGTGTTATTAGATGGACATACTAAGAATAGTGATGTATTCTCAAAATCAACATTAGCATAGAAAATCCCAGTTTTTACTATAGTGACATATTCTTTTTTTGATTTTAAAATATTTTTATTGTCCATAATGAGTTACATTGTTTAGTGGGCCAACAATGAGTTGTTATCTCCAATTCCTCATTGCCCCCCCTCCCCATCCCCAGTCAGCTGGATATCCTCCTCCGTGGGCCGTCTGGATCAGTCTTTGTGGTAGGGGACCATGGAGAGACTACTATTCAGCCGGGTTCTCCTGACCCAAGTGTGTTGTTACTGAGGGGTGCCATGCATCTGATATTCTCCCCCACCATGGCTCTCACAATGTATAGTGACATATTCTTAAAACCAACATTAGCATAGAAAATCCCAGTTTTCACTATCACTTCTTGCCTAACAACACACTTTGTGTGATATGACTATAGATGTATTTTGCTATTTTAGTGAATGTCTTTTTCCATTCTCTTGCTATTAACCTTCTTGCGTCCTCATATTTAATGTTCTATCAGACAGCTCTGAAATTTGATGACGTTTGCGTTCCATGGTGAACCCAAAGCAGATAGCTTCTTGCTAATGTTTTTGTGTTTGGGATCTGCAAGACAGACTTTGTTTCATTGCTTTCCCTTCTTCTAGATGGTTCCACAGCCCTCGGGGCCGCCGCCTCATCTTCTGATGCTTTCAATCAGGTCTATACATCTTACCAACTTTGAAAAATGTTCAGTTTCCCTAAGTGCGAACAACACCCAGGCTCTTGTGCCGGGCCTGAGACACTGGTGCTTCTCAGAGAACATTCCAGGGGCTTCTCAGGAAGAAAGCTTTCTGTGAGCCTTTCCCATCCTCCTAAGATGTTCTTTGTATTGAAATGTTTTCCTCTCCTTGCATTTAATACTTACCTTTTTTCTACCCTTTAAAATCTGCCCAATTTAGGACTACACATATAAAGCGTTTTTGGAAACAATTAAAAATATCTTGTGTTTCATTTTGCTACAGTTATGATCTGCGAGGTATTCTAACATTTGTTACATACATTTCTTTGTTATATTAACTTTTTAAAATTTTATGTGGAAAGAGAAATTTATCTACTGGATTGACTTTAGTCGTTTGAAATTTATTGGGTATTTTTGTTTTAATAATGTTCATTTGATCAGATTTTGTAAATGTTTAGAATGGGTTTGGAAAAGAAATCCCTCCTCTTTAGGTACTGAGGATATTTTTGTTGGCCCTGTTCAAGTGGTCAGTGTGTTTTGGTCTATATTGCAGTCCATACCTGGTCATCTTAGGTGAACCTAGTTTTCCAGAACTCTGTTCTTTTTAAGGCTTGGGATGGTCCACCTTCTTCAAGAATTGACGGGATCTAGAATCACCACAGAGACATACTTCTGGGTTTATCTGTGAGGTGTCTAAGGCTTAACTTAGAGAGAAGACCCACCATCAATGTGGACGGCGCCATTCCACGAACTTTGGTCTTGGAGAGTGATGTGATCAACCTCCTCATTGCTGCTCTGAAAAGAACCCAACCAAAGCTGCTGGTGGAGGAAAGGGTTTATTTTGGCTGACAGACTCAAGAGGAAACTCCATGATGGCCGAGAAAATGACATCACCTCTGCCACAGCACTGCAAACAGCAGCAGGAAGGTGTGCCAATCCCTGGCAAGGGGAAGCTGGCTATAACCCCCATAAGCCCACCTCCAACAAGGTTCCAATTCCTAAACTGCTATCAGCTGGGGATCCAGCCTTCAGAACACTTTCGTGTGTGTGTGTGTGTGTGTGTGTGTGTGTGTGTGTGTGTGTGTGTGTGTAACACCTGACTGTGCCTGTTTGACCAGTGAGTAGTCACTATGAAAGTGCTTTAGGCTAGGCCTTCACCCCCAGGAAAACAATGATGGAGAATGTTAAAAGCCAATCCCTCTGAGACTTTCCAGAGATATGGAAA
The DNA here is from genome assembly GCA_004024765.1 of Zapus hudsonius. Taxonomy (NCBI): domain Eukaryota; kingdom Metazoa; phylum Chordata; class Mammalia; order Rodentia; family Dipodidae; genus Zapus; species Zapus hudsonius. The sequence continues at coordinate 4,009 of PVHP010052914.1, forward strand.
AGGGCCTAGGGGTACATTTAAAAAAAAAAAGGCATCCATGGAGATTTTGGGTTAAACCAAGACACTTTCACACCAGGAAATACAAATGCAATCAGAAATTTCGGATGGATGGAAGCAGATATCTCACACAAATTATGCCACACTATATGTGGTTTTTAATATTCCCATTTATTTTACATAATGCTAGAGTAACTGACATAGTCTGATCACTACACAGAAAAGTAGAAGGTTAAAATTTGTCTAGAAAAACAGTAACACGATAGTTATATTGATTCCATGTGACCGACTCCAAAGCCTGGAAACGCAGTTTTCCTTAATGACATTCTTCAATTACATAATAAGTACTACCAAAGTGAAATAAATATGAGAGAGTGTCTTCCAAAGCCACTGATGATTGATTCTCCTAAATGAGCAGCACCCATTCTCGTCCCCCCTCCAGAGTGGGGTCCTTCTTTTAACATTTATCATCGGTCCGTGTGGTATGCCTCGAGCTCTTTCTTGCCCTTCCTAAGTGTCATAAGGAAGAGGTTCCCACGTGCTCCCACCCATGGCTGCATCCGGAAAACTCCCTCACAGGTGTCAAAGGAAAGAACTCTCCTCCCTCGCCTCTCCTCTGCTTCTCTGAGTGTCAAGGCTAAAGAGGGCTAAATGAAGGTCCAACCCAGGAGCAGTCCAGAGATATCATGGGGGCATCTCACTTCCTTAGGACACCACCATCTTGATGGAGTCTGCTTTGAAGGATTGTGCTTGCTGTGGACGTGAGATTAAAAATCGATAAAGTTAGTGAGTCCAGAGGACATCTGGAAAGAACCTCATGCTTTTGGCTTTGGCACTTAAAATTACATCTTCGGGTAAGGTCTCAGATGTCTTCTGGACTATTACTGAAAATAAATATAAAAATAAAAATCGAAGAAAATTTTCCCTTTGGAGCATAAAAACCACAGCCAAGCATGTGAATCCCAGCACATACCTGAGGGCAGGTGCTCCTTCCTTGGCCCTCCTGCAATGCCAAGTGCATTGAATGAGATTAGACAAATCTATTTGAATAAACTGGGCTCCTGACTTTGGTTCGCAAATTTCCAGGAAAGCGATACTAGTATTTCATGGAAAAAAAAATCTATGAAACAAGGAGAAACTATGCATGAGAAAATTGCAAGGTGATTATGGAGTGTTGATCAATGGTGTTTTCAAATAAGACACCAAAGACTCCTGAGAACTGTCTCAGAACATCCTACTCTTCCATTTGCATATCCTTTTACTCTGAAGCCTCAACACACACTGTAGTGTGCAGATAATTTCATGAGAGAATTTTATCTTTACCTTACAGTCTACTTTCTACAATACTTTAATCCATAAAATTAAAGTGTATTTTTCAAGAAGCCATGTTTCCTCCCTGTTTTCTTACCACCCAGAAAGAAAGCAGTAAGGGTCCTGGGTAAGGTGTAGTCCTGCACCATCACAGACGACCTGACCTGCCAATCACATCACAGATGACCTGACCTGTCAATCATACCACAGATGACCTCACATGTCAATCACATCACAGATGACCTCACTTGTCAATCACATCACAGATGACCTCATTTGTCAATCACATCACAGACGACCTCATTTGTCAATCATGCCACAGATGACCTGACCTGTCAATCACATCACAGATGACCTCACATGTCAATCACACCACACATGACCTGAGATGCCAGTCATGAAGCATCCGTGGCTCATTTTCTCTTAACTGTAACTGAGTCTTTTTAAGCAAGAGATATGAAATCACCTTTCAATTATGATTTCAAGTGACCCCAAAATGTTCATAAAATCTACCCAGTGAATGACAAAAGTTTTATAAAGCCATAATCCCTAGTTTTAAACCTTAGTATTCACCAGTCGTTAAAACCACAGCATTGGCAACATTATAAGGATTTGCTAACATCCACAAAGACTTGTTAGGGTACTCATCATGTGGTATACTTTCTTTGTACGTGTGTGATAAAAAAAATTCCCTGGGAATTCAACTGTAATTTCAAATTAAAGAGTCAAGTACTACACAGCTGGGTGGTATCTCTCACTCTAGCGGTAATTTAGACACATACCCATGTAATACTTTGTTCAGTGAGAAAATAAAAATCAGTGTACAAAGCCTTAAATTTGAGAGTAATAGTGCAATCTACATTTTCACTTAACTATCAAGTCCATCTCCTTATTTTTCTTGATCAGTGTTTGGTGCTGAACTGCATGGGTGCAACTCTGGCAGTTCCTCTGGGACAAGCACACATCCTATCCTGTTAGAGTAACAGCCAACCAGATGATTCCTCTCAGTGGCCAAAGGCGTAGCAACAAGGCACTGGGGAAGTGGAGGAAGGGGTGATCAGTACGAAGAGGCTGAAAACTTGCTACAAGATTGGAGTTTCTTTAGAGCAAAGAGATCACGTTATAAACATTTTGTACATAACATACGTATGGCTGATACTCAGAAGGCTTCATGATGCAGACCGTTCCAGAAGGTGAAACAATTCAAACACTTTATAAAGTGGGCCAATTAACTGATGTCTGTTCCTTGACTGCTAAGAAAACACACCTACATCTCACATCTTCCAGGAAGTAGAAGCCCTAGAGTCATCTCAGACCTTCTTAATGCTGGTTTTACAAGAGGCGATGCACAGCCTAGAAGCCACTGTTGACAGAGGGGCTGCCTTTAAAACTGGCTGGGATTCTTTCACGCACACTCACGTAGCCTCTTGCATTTATCTGGAAGGCCACTTACCCAGGACAATTTCAGGAGTAAACTCCTCCTATGACAGTTACCCAGCTAGGAGGTGGTATTTCTTATTGTCACCTAATTTTGGCTTTTCATCGTGTGTTTTATCGTGGCGGGACACATGTGACGTGGTGGGCATTTGCTTTCTTTTTGCCACACTTTTCTTGATGGGAAGATACCCAAACAGGAGACCAGAGAGATGTGCCAGTGCCCTGGAAAGTGCGTGGGCCCAGGGCCAGGGAGTCATTCTAAACGGTAACATTCCTATGATTCTCCGATTCCACCCACGTGCAGTTCAGCAATCCTTTGAGGGACCCCAGAAAGCCACAGCCTTGGGGAAGGCCTGGGGATCGGTGGTCTTCTGACCCCTAATGCTGGTCTCTGTAAGAGTGCATGAAAAAACTCTAAGTTAACAATAAAACAAGGGAGAAAAAAACATGTCCATGGCTCCTGGCCTCTGTCCCTAAGCACAGAGAGTGGAAACTGAAGGATGGCCAGCTGCTGGCCATTCTGCTGGTCAGAGTGTGGACTTCACAAGCTCCACCTTGTTCCCCTCGATCATGACTTGCTTGGCGAGCTCATCAGGGTGAAGCCTCAGGTTCTCTTTCAGTTTGTTCAGCTCAAAATCGTGGAGGATCTTGACGGTCATCAACTTTTCTCGCTTGATTCTCTGGGCAACATCTTTTGGGACGTCGGGTATCATCCAGGCCAATAAGAATTTAACCAGAAACACAACGTGCTAGAAGAAAAAGTATAAAGAAAAATCGGAGACACCGTTAGGATTGTCAACAATTCAGCAGGAAGTCCTGTAACTGCGCAGGGTGGAATTAAACGCAGGTGGATTTAAGTAGGTGATGAGAGAAACAACCACACATTGAAAATGCCCCTCATCTCTGCTCCCCCCTGAAAATGGAATGAAATATTTGCAAATTATACTTCAGCAAAGAAAGTTCTCACTTCACAACTTAACCTTGAAGGTGGCAATTTGGTGGTTGGTAGTAGAAACCAAGAATGTGCCAGAAGTTGTTTAGGATTTGTAGAAAATTTCAGGAAAGAAGGTGGCAGGGACTTTTAAATGCGTTAATGTAGGGTAGGACTAAAAACAACTATATTGTGTGAAAATCTTATCAGCAACACTTAAATTTCCAGTGTCTTTCTGAAGCAGAAGGATAGTTCATTTTCATAATAGGAGTCTGTCAGCAGAGTCAGGAACACAAGCCGTCGCACAGGGTAATGTGGCAGAAACTGCAAACCAAGGTTTCTGAAGAGTAACATACAGAATTCTGACTCAGTGAACCTCGAGGTCCCGGCCCAGCTCAGCTGGCAGAACACAGAGTCCCCAACAGGCAATAATTTTTCTTTGGGTAAAACAAATGCTTCGGTGAAAGCAGAAGTGCAGAGAGGAAGCCTTGGGAAGTCTCTCAAGAGAGGGCTGGCTCACTAATGTTTGTACGTGTGTAGATGAACACTTGGCGTGTGTGCATGTGTGTACGTGTGCAGGTGCACTTGCATGGATGGAGGCCAGAGGTTGATGTGTCTTTGCCAGTTGTTACCAAACTTGTTTTTGATACAGAGTCTCTTGTTGACCCCAGACCTCACCAATTCATCTGGACAAACTAGCCAGCACATTCCACAGATCCTCCTGTCTCTGACTTCCCTGCTCTGGGTTTATAAGCTTTTTTAATGTGGAGTTTGGAACTCGGGTCCTCCTGCTTGCATGGAATTCAGTGGGTAGGCGCTTTAACCACTGAGCCATCTCCCCGGTCCTAAGCACCTCTTTATCTCTAAGGGGCACAGTTGTGTCCAGAATGAAGGTTGTTTCCAATAGCATGTGACTTCCTTGGGAATTTCCCAACAGTGGGACCATGGGAGAATCTTCAAAGCTGATTCATCCTAGGATCACAGAGGAGAAGGGAGCAAGACAGCACGGGGCTTTTCACAGCACCAGAAGCTAAATGACAAGGGAGTAAGGCCTGAAAACCTTTCAAGAGGATCTAAATAAAGGTGGTCAAAAAAAATAACGGGATAGATGGGGGCGGAGCATAAGGGTGGACGAGTAGCAGCCTCGCCAGGACTCTCTCCGTAAAGGATGCAGCGAGAGAGCTGTGGCCCAAATAACCCTACCAACCGACCACAGGCAGAAAGCTGAGATCCTGGCAAGAGATGAACCACCACAGTCATATTGTGGAGGATCCATAGGGAACCCTGCAGAGAATGACGGGATGAACAAGGGACCCACAGCCACAGCCATTCAATCAACACAGGATAAGCCAGTGAGACAGAAACCAATGATTTTTGACACAAAGACCCCTAAGCTCACAACCTTAAAGCAGCCTTAATACTCACCCACCATGACTCGGGGAACTGAGCAGAAGAGGGGCGGAAAGATCGTGAGAGCCGAGGTGGGGGAGACTATCCAGAGGCATGGCCTCCCTCAGAAACAACACACTTGGGCCAGGAGGACCGGGCTGACTCCTAGGCTATCCATGGTCCCCTGCCACAAGGACTGATCCAGACGGCCCACGGAGGAGGATATCCAGCTGACTGGGGATGGGGAGGGAGGGCCATGAGGAATTGGGGATAACAACTCATTGTTGGCCCACTAAACAATGTAACTCATTATGGACAATAAAAACATAACGGGATAAATTTTAGATATTGGTAATTTCAGCCATTTCTGTAAAGTGGGTTCTAACAAAATTAGCTTGCAAACCAAGAAGGGTTTCTGATGAGATTTACCGAATGGAAAGGTGATCTCACAAAGTAACAAATTCATGAAGTAACAAATTACGAAGTGACTTCGGGGTGGAGGAGAGAGCAATGAAAGGAATGAAAAGAATGAACAGTCAGTAGGGGGTGTGTTCAGAGTCCAGCACACAGAGCAAACAGAACTGCCTCTGACTTGAAACCTTGATGAACACAGTTACTGCAATCATTTAAGAGTTGGGAGTGACTTAATAGTAACTTGTAGAATGTAAGGCAGATACCAAATATTAGCAGCATTGCAAGTGGCGTTTCAGTATTTCTGTGGCAAAATTAATAAGCGATCGCTTTAGAGGGATTAAATAGACAGTTAGCAGCCTTAAGTCATATCAGACCAAGATAGATGCCTAGTGAGTTAAAATAATGCGTTTTAAAGATACTTAATATATTTGAGACAGAGTCAGAAAGAAAAAGGCACACATACACACAGAGAGAAAGAGAAAGAGAGAGAGAGAGAGAGAGAGAGAGAGAGAGAGCCTATTGTCACTATAAACGAACTCAGATGTATGCACCATTTTGTGCATCTGACTTATGTAGGTACTGGGGAATTGAACCTGGGTCATCAGGGTTTGCAAACAAGCCCCTTCCACTGCTGAGCCATCTCTCTAGCCCCCAAACACTGCCTTTTGAAATTTTGGATTTTTTTCAATAAGAAATTATGGAAACGTATAAATAAAAACTGCACTGTAAATCTCTTACGAGGAAGGAGAAAGATGGAATTATGCATATAAAATCAGTGTTCCTGTGGCCACTGCTGGAGTATGAGACTTGTCACAGCATAAAATAAATAACCAGGACCTGAAACCAAAGCCTAAAGAAAAGACCCCGTGGGGACCCTGTTTTGTCCAAGGTGAGCTGTAAGAAACATGAGCTTAGACGTGGGAATCTTTATCTCTAGAGATTAGGGTTTGAGGATGGGGAGAAATGTGTAAGGTCACTTCTGCCTTAGCTCTGTACCTCTAGTTAATTCTTAAAATGCCATGGGCTCCCGAGCTCCTCCTCAGTGACCTGTAGCAACCCTCCCTCGGCCCTGGCTACCCTGGTACCCCAGACACCCCACAGGGACAGGGCAGTATGCGCTGGCACCAAATCCTGGCTTATTTTTGGTTTCCAGTTCCATTGCCAAAGGAAAACAGGGCTAGTTGACGAGATTGTTGTGACTTGTCATCTCTCTGGAACCAGATGCAGCTGAATTCCGAAAACCGACCTGACCCCTAGTGTTCTTTCCTGGCCTGTCACTGTGCACTGTGGTGTCCTCAGCAACAGCAAGCCAGTAAGAGGAAAGATGTTCCTGGCTCCTCGTGTGACAATTGAGTCCTTCCCAAGAGTGCATTGAGGTAATGCTCACTCTCTGATGAGCAGAAACATCGACTTCAAGGGAGAGGAGAGAAACTGGAGAGAAAATGAATGGCCGCTTACTTCCATCACTAT
>PVHP010052915.1:0-10945 GCA_004024765.1 Zapus hudsonius
TAGAGGCTGCTTCATTTAGCTTGAGTGGTACAGTATGCCAAAATGCAGATGCTATGCATATAAAATTATTCATGCACAAAATATTTTTTCTTAATTTAAATTATTTATTTATTTATTTATTTGAAAGAGAGAAGAGAAAGCAAGAGAGAGCAGATGTGCCAGGGTCTCTGGCCACTGCAAACCAACTCCAGATGCATGTGCCACTTTGTACATTTGGTTTTCTGTGTGTCCTGGGGATTTGATCCCGACCATTAGGCTTTGCAAGCAAGCTCATTTAACTGCTGAGTCATCTCTCCAGACCATACAAACATTTTTCTAAAAAACTAACTGAAGGAGAGATAGGCCCAATTTTAAATTTTATTTTATTTTATTTATTTTTAGTATTATTATTATTATTATTATTATTATTATTATTTTGGTTTTTTGAGGTAAGGTCTCACGCTAGCCCAGGCTGACCTGGAATTCACTCTGTAGTCTCAGGCTGGCCTCCAACTCACGTCGATCCTCCTAACTCTGCCTCCGGAGTGCTGAGATTAAAGGCATGTGCCACCATTCCTGGCAGGCTCACTTTTAAATTTGATTTTCAGATTATTTTCCAACAAGGTTTTGCCAGTTAAGATTTCTATGAGCACTACATTAGGAATCCCCATTTCTCAACATTTGCATAGTATTTTAAATATTTTCCATGCTCTTATGCCTCTCCCCAATTCCCATGTTGAAGTCATCACCTCAGTATTACAAAACTGACTCTATTTGTAGGTCTTTAAAGAAGTTACACAACTAAAGCAATTAGAAAGAACAACCCAATATAAGAGGTGCCTTTGTAGCATTTTAAAAACATTCTTTCTCATCATTATGGACTTTTTTCTCAGTACCAGTTTCCTATTTACAAATTTCTGTTTTTATTTTAATTATTCTTCTGCATATGGGGGGGGGGGCTGGTACACCAGGGTGTCTTGCTGCTGCAAATGAATGCCAGGCACTTGCACCATGTTTTACAGCCAGCTTTGCTTGAGAAGCTTGAGAACCGAACTGAGGTCATCAAGTTTTGCAAGCAAGCGCTTTTAACTGCTGAGCCCATTTTCTCAGCCACCAACTAATTCCTTTTAAGTCATAGTCATTTTGAGGCCTTTTGATCTATTATATTTTTTAAAGATTTTTTATATGATCTGAAGAGAAACCAGAGTATTTTTAAATCATTAGTTTTATTTTTGTTTTTCTTTATTAAGCAGATAGATACAGAGAGAGAGAGAAGAGAGAGAGAGAGAGAGAGAGAGAGAGAGAGAGAGAGAGAGAGAGAGAGAGAGAGAGAAGAGAACAAGAACCAGGGCCACCACCTTGTGGGTCAGGCTGGGGAATGGAACCTGGGGCCTTAGGCACTGGAGGCAAGTGCCTTAACTGCTAAGCCATCTCTCCAACCCTGATCTATTATATTTTAACAGTATTTCACTGTTTTTTATTTGTTAAGATTCTTAAATAATTATTTTTAATTTCCACTTACTCCTGGCTCATTTTTACTCTTTTGGCTATGTGATGTCATACTCTGCCTTGCTGGAAGTTATTATTTCATTAATCTGCATACTGTATGTCTATTTGAAAGTTGTTGTCACACTGTTCTATGAAACCAAGTTCAGATAAAACAAAGTTAAGCTTCAGTTCTGATTGTGGGTTAATATGTGATGTTTTCATAATGCTTAAAATTTAATGGATTTTAATGCAATCTTAAAAGTCTCTTTATTGTATGTTCTTGTCCTCTGTGTTCACCTCTTTTTCATCTCATTCCTTACCACATGTCTGAAACAAGGTCTCAAAATGCCACATAAAAGGTATTGTTGCTTGGCAAGATTGTAATTATCAGTTTTTTAGCTGAATTTTCTTAGTTCCTCATCCTGAAAATATATTTATATTCAATCAATCAATCCATCTATCTATCTATCTACCTACCTATCTATCTATCTATCATCTCCCTCTCTCAATTCCGCTCCTCCTTGCTTGCTATCTTTTTTTCTATTATTTTTTTCTGAAGCAATGTCTCATTCTAGCCCAGGCTGACCTGTAACTCACTTCACTCTGTATCCCAGGCTGGCCCCAAACTCATAATGACTATCCTACCTTTGCCTCCCAAGTGCTGAGATTAAAGGCATGAGACACTACTACATCAAGTGTATATTCATCTTACTTAAAGGATCAACATTAAGTACTGTAGCCACAATCATTGATTTGCAATGAACTTTGTTCTAACTTTTTTTACCTGCAAGAAAACTCTATACAAAAATCAAATTTCAAGCTGAATTTAATTCTCTTTCCTTTCCTTCTTCATGTGTGGAAACCTTTTACACCACTTGTATCCTTGATCAAGAGGGTAAAATGCAGCTCAGTGGTAAAGAATTTGCTCAGCATCCTTAAGGGCTGAGGGTTCTTCTCCAACACTGGAGGAAGGCCAGAGTTTCCATAGCTTCTTTTTAATTCATACTGGAATTTTCTTATTCCTCTTCTGGTTCATAGTAATAATGATCTTATGTTGAACTCTGCTCTGGCCACTTTGTTTTCAATTGTTATAACTTATTTTCATAACTACAGTTTTGAGAAGGAAGGAATGTGGGACAGTTCAAATGTACGTGTCTGTTTTATTTTCACTAACATTAATGAAATGTCTCTATTTGATCATATAAAATTGAGGAATTAAATACCAGCATTAAAAAGTCATTATACCATGTGAATAATGTCAATGGGTTTGGATTTTTCTTTCTTAGGAAAGAATGATTCATTTAAACAAGTGGTTGTCAGAGTTTCTGGTTTTTTCAATAACCTAATGATCATGTTTGAAATGTGAAATCACTGGCCAAAAATTTCAAAGATTCTCATTTTTGAAGCATATAATTAAATACTAAAGGAAATATAAAATTTAGCTCACTCCAAATTATTGGGCCCATGAAGATGATTTTCAACTAGGATGAAGTTTACATCAGCTTCAGTGATGAATTTTGTTCAAGTAGCCTATCTTGATCCTTCAAACCTTATGGGAAAAGGAGAGCACAAGATGAGTTCTATTGGAAGAAGCTTCATGTTTTTCTGGTCTCTAAGAACTTCTATACTTTTTCTTTTACTTATTTTGCAACTCCCCAACCAAAATTTGATTTGCAATAAATTATAGTTAACAAAAGTATAAGAATTGGGGTTATCATTCTCACCTTGATAAGTGGCCCCATTAGCATTTTGTATATTAAATGAGACAATTCTTTTTTTCATAGTGATTGCTTCTTGATGCTTCAATGAAGATAAAAATAGCTCCTCTTCCATGGATGGTTAGATGTCCTCCACATATCGAATCATGTAACTTTTCTTTTTTTAATTTAAAAAATGTATAATAGGCATGTTAAAGGGAAGGGTTATGATAGGTACAATAAAATATATTCTAGTTTAAAGGTCACTGATTTAGGTCAAAGCAGTGAGAGAAACAGTAATAAATGCTAAGCTGTGTCTAAGAAGTCAAAGTGACTGACTAATTACCGCATACCTCTCGCATCCCAGCTTCACATTTGCTGAAGCTCTGCAGTTTAGTGCCTTAGCACTGTCAAAGCCAATTACCAAAGCCAATTTCATGCATGGTCAGCCCTGAGTTTTACCCTCTCACTTCTTCCTCCTCCGTATTTAAGCCAGAGAAAAATGTATTCGTAAGTCATCAAAAATTTAAATTTACAAATAGTAGACACCATGTTTATAAATACTTTTCTGTCTTTATGTTCATGTTTCACCAGACACACTTGGGTATAATGTATGGGTGCTTATTGTGGGCAGATGAAGCTGAAGACCCTGATATCTCATAATGGAAATTAATCATTCAACACATAGAAAGAAAAACATATAGGCTAGAAAAATATAAGATGCCATGGAAATGCCTAAAAGAGCTTTAAATTAAAATAACTTTTTAAAAAAGAAACAAAGAGAATCTCTTTAACATATTTATTATTATTACCTATAACTATGTAGGGTTAATAGGGCAGAAAATAATTATTTTTCTGGCTTCCAATAATATGTATGATCATTTCTTAATAATACCAGAGACATGGAGAAAATGGAGAGGTTCTCATTTGCAAGCTTTTGATAGCTTTATGAATGTTTTAATTCCCCTATTTTCACAGATTAAGACAATGATTTGGCAGTTTTTCACCACAAAAGGTATATCACTGCCATCTGCCAAGAAGGTAACCGTATTTCTAAACAGAAAACAAGGCGATCTCCAGAACAAAGTTAAACACATTCTTTTATATTATTCTTTTACAAACTCTTAGAAGACATTATATCATAGTTTGTGGGTTACTTCCTTGAAAGTTTCATGTTGGTTTGGAATGAGAAAAACGATATGAGGAGATAGAATTTGATGAGGAGGATTTCAGGCATGTTCCTGAAATCTGAGTCAGCTAGTGAGTGAGACACAGAAAGGAACAGAAGCATATCTCATTCTTAACTATAAGAGCCCTGTTATCTATCCCTTGTGTCCAATTTAAAAAATATTTGACACCACATGAAATGGTGCCCCCATGATGTAGCCTCCCCTGATTCACAACTGGAAGACTCTCCCTGGTGTGAAACACAGCAGCAGTTTATCTGTTCTCACAGACTATGAGATCTGATTAGTACTATAGTTATGTCAGATAAATGACAGAGGATGTGCTAGAAGGTAATTTTGTCACCTTTTTATTCAATGAGCTCAAAACTTTCCTTTGGCTTTACTAGGTCCTTAGTGAATATTTTTAGGAAAAATAAAAAATATGAATGAGAAAAGTTTTCTATAAAATATTTGAATCTAAAACACATTGATCTAAACACTAAGGCTTATTAGTTATGGGGGTGGTTTGAATGAAAAATGCTCCCCCATAGCCTCATACATCTGTGATTAAGCTACAGACATAATCCCCAGTTGGTGGAGCCTTGAAGAGATAGAGCTTTGCTGGAGGAGGCGTGTCACTGGGGGCTGACCTTCTGTACTCAATCACGTTTGCCATAATACTATCTCAGGCTTGCTCTGGCTGCTGCTTCCCAGAGGATGTGACACCCTGATATCTATTCTTGCCATGATTTCCCAACCATGGTAAAAATTCAAAACTGTAAACTGAAAAAAATAAAAAAAAAAACCCTTCCCTCCTCTCAGCTCCTTCTCTTTGGTTGTCTCATTGCAGCAACAAGAAAATAACTGCTCTAATTCTCTTTAGGTATGGGCCCATATAATTAAACAATTATGAACCTTACACTTATTACATAAACTGATATAATTGGCAGATTTTACATATTAATTGCTATTATACCAGATTCTGTGTGCAAAGAGATATGTTTATTGTCTTTAAATTTTAGGCTGCTCTCTGGAGAGATTGCTCAGTGGTTAAGGCATTTGCTTGCAAAGCCTAATGACCTGGGATCAATTCCCTAGTACCTGTATAATGAATGCCAGATGCACAAAGTAGTGCATGTACCTGGATTACCTACAGTGGCTAGAGGCCCTGGTGCACCTACTTTCCCTGTCTCTTTTCTCTCTATTTCTCTCTGCTTGCAAATAAATAAAAATTTTTTTTTTAATTTTCAGGTTGCTACTTTCATCCACCCATCATATAACCTGTGGTAAAAAAGTGTTAAGTAGAATTCCATTTAAATAAAAATCACTGTTCTGCAAAAGTCATTATAAAGAGAAAGAAAGGACAAACTACAGACTTATCCAACTTAGACAGATAAATCTTAATAATAACAACAAATATAACCCATTATAAAATGGACATTAAGAGACACTTCATCATAAAAGATATACAGATGGCACATAAGCATATGAAAAGATGTTTCATGCTATACATCATCAGAGAATTGCAAAATTAAAACAATAATGAGATGTCATCACACACCTACTAAAATGGCCCACATCCAGAACCCTGACAACAGCTGAAATGCTGGCCAGGACGCAGAGCCTTTGGGACTCTCATTCACTGCTAGTGACAGAACAAATTACATAGTCACTATGGAAGACAGCTAGGCCATTTCTTACCAAATTAAACCCATTCTTACATAATGACCCTGCAGTTGTGCTTATTGGTATTTGTTTAAGAAGTTCAAGCCATATCCACATGAAACAACATTCACAGGTATCTATGGTAACTTTATTCATAATTGCCATAACTTGGAAGCAAAAAGAGATGTAAATTGGTACATCCAAACAATAGAATATTATTCATCCCTGAAAATAAATGATCTTTCAAGCCACAAAGAGACATGAAGAAAACCAATGCATATTACTAAGTGACAAAATCTACAAAACAAGCAAACAACTCAAAAGCAGACAAAAGTAATCTGTATGTGTGATTCAGAAAAGTGATTAATCCTGGAGTGAAAGTGGAGTAGTGATTAAGAAGTGTCAACACCATTCACTTTCTTGGCTTGAACATGTTCACTTGTGATCAAAGACTTATAATGTTTGTACTTCTATACATATATGATAGACATCAATCAAATTTTATATTAATCATATTTTGAAACCTAATAAGTTATTCTGATTAACTACTTTTTAAGTGAAGTAGTTTTGGCAGGATCCATTAAAGTGAGCTTATTCAAATAGAAGTTGGCAACCTGGTTTGCTTAAATATAGATGGAGTTTCTGCTTAGTAATCAATTCCTTTGATAATAGTTGATTTCTCCTTTAATAACCAGTTTTTGCATACCCTCATCAGATTAGAAGAGAATGATAAGTAATTTGTGGATAGAACTGGAAAACATTACGTTATCTTGTCACTTTCTCATAAGTTTCATTTGGGTTGTGCCAGTTTACGTTGCCATGACAATGTATAGAAGTGTCATTTTTCTCCATGTCTTTTCATGGATTATTATTTTTGTTGTTATTGTTGTTTTGGTGTGATAATAGCTACTCTAAAAGATGTGAAGTAACTCCTCATTGTATTTTGGATTTGCCTTTTTCCTGATGGCCATGATATTGATCATATGACATGCCTGTTGGTTGCCTTGTGTGATATTCTGAGAAATGTCCACTTTGCTCAGTTTTTAATCACATAATAAGAATCTCAGCAATTCTCTATTCTTGTCATTACTCTAGCAAAAGCCATTACTGTGTGATAGTCAAAGTATGGAATCAACTTTAATGTCTATCAACAGATGAACTGATAAAGAAAATGAAATGTGGCAAATAATCATATGCATGTGTATACATATATAAAAGAATATTATTCAGCCTGTTCAAAAGGAAAGAATCTTATCATTGCTGACATGGATGACATTATATTAAAAGGAAAAAGGCAGATTTACAGAGGCAAACATTATGCAATTACTTTATATGTAGGATCTAAAAATGTCAAAGTCATACAAGCATGTGTAAGTTCTAGAGATCTAATTATAGTTTGTAGCTGAAGTTAATATCACTGTGTTATATACCTGAAATTTCTTGAGAACAGACCTTAAGGGTTCCTGGCACACAGAAATATAGCAACTATGAGATATAATGCATATGTTAATTAACATATTTGTGATAATTTAATCTTATACATATCAATAAATTGTGTTGCCTACATTAAATATATAAAAAATAAAGAAAGCAGGAAGGTGTGATGGTCAGGTTTTGTTGTCAACTTGGTCTTTTTAATTATCGTAGGTGGGTCTCGGAGGATGTTTACAGGAAGGCAGCCTCTCAGCAAAGGGCAGGATGTAAAGAAGCTGGAAGTAAACATCCTTTCCTGTTTGGGCAGTGTAGGAAGGAAATTCCAGAGACTCAGGAAGCCATTAAGTCTGGGAAAGGGTTGCAAGACCCCACCCTAAGGCTATGTAAAGGGGAAGAAATTCTCTCCTTGGCCCTCCTGCCTGTTCCCTGTTCTTTGTGTGTGGTGTAGGTGATGGGTTTTTCTCTCTGCTCTGACCTATAAAAGAGGGTCAGCCTCTTTCCCTGGAACTTTCCCTCAATCTGTTGTTTCAATAAATACTTTCCTCCCCCAAATTGTGCCTGGTTTTGAAGATTCATCCCAGCACTGTGTGGCTGACTGCGACAGAAGGAAAGGAGAGAAGGGAAGAAGGAACTTATGAAGACTATAAAGAGGGGAGGGCAAGAAGAGAAAAGGGAGGGATGAAGAGAAAGAAAGGGAAGGGAAAGAAGAAAGGAGAAGAAAGAAACTCTAGCCTGAAGGGTATGCAGGCAAAGACACCTCACTGAGCAGTGTTATTTTGCAAACCAATATTTTCCAAGACATAACTATGGGCCTGGTGATAGAGCTCAGTAGCTGAACACTGATCTGGCATATGTAAGACCCTGGGTTCAATTTCTAATAACACACACACACACACACACACACACACACACACACACACACACACACACACACATTACTGAAGGTATAGTAAATTCATTTGAAAAATTCAGAATAGAACTTCTTGAATCAGCAATAATTTCTCAGTCCCGCATCCTACTTCACATGCCACAGATAAGAAAGGGAGCCTAGAATCAAGTAGGCCTCACCATTAATGTCTGCTCTTTCTGAGCTCTGCTCTGCCATCTAGAAAATACCAGCCTTACCTAGGATGTCCTGAAGAATTGGGTGAAAGAACAGAGTGTTTCAGTAAGATTTGGTAAGGATCCAACTTCTCTCTTCCCACTGTCCTAGCTTTTTAAACGATTAATCTTTGAAAGACAACTACAAGATTCTGTCCAAGGCCTATGCTCTTCTTCATCCTTCATTGCCACTACTTACTGGCACTACTCTTTTGTGTTCATCCTCACTTGTCTGGCTTTCCACCACACTCTTCAAAATATGTCCCTCTTTGGAGTGCAGGTGGTTTGCCATTATGCATATTATCTGCTAATGACTATTGTTCATGTCAGACATTTTTATTAATTTTAAAGTCTACTTTTTCTGCATAAATGAAGTTAAATCTTTTTTATCTTGGGTATACTTCAAATTGCTTATTTTAAAAATATCAAATAATCTATATACTTAATTCAAATTTTTAAAACAGATTATCTTCATAATTCCAATAAAAGTGCTTTTAGCCTTAATAGCCCACATTGAACACATGCCTGCCAATCTTAATAGGATTCATAATAATGTGATTTTCTTAGCCATTGAAACAAATAGGAGACTTATAATATTAAATGATCAAGTAATCACTCTGTTTGCTAATTTAAGAAGAAATTTCAAAATTAATTGTATCTCTATATATTAAAAGTGAACAAACAATCTGAAAGAAAATTAAGAAAAATTTCATGAAAATACTTAGGATTAATTTCACAAAAGAGATTAAAATCTTGTACCTGGAAAAATGATAACACAATCCTGGAAAAGAAGGATGAAAAAAACATACAAATGGAAGTATTCTCCCACAAAATAGTAATAATAAAACCATATTTAGAGAATATTTTAACACCCAAATGTCTGACAATGAAATAAATATTTCACCATACTTCAAACTATCTGTTATTTTATATAAACATTTTATCAAATTAATTCCAGAGTTTATATCCATATCAGTTTCTGATAGTTCATTCCTAACACCAATTAGTGAATTCCTTACATATAATTATGTCAAAAAATATAAAAAGAAACAGGTGTCTGATAATACACTGATTTACCCACAGGCTAAATTTAAACTTCCATTTTCAAAATTTCCAAATTATAAGTTGGTGATTTTTATAATGATAAAATTTCAATTTTTCCTTTCATTGTAAGCCTTGAATATCATGTATTTCTGAAAAGAATTAATCTTTCAAAACACTGCTCATGACTCAGATAAAGAATCAGCCAGCACTTTTGCTTCTCAGAACTCACATAATGATTCATACCTCTTCTCTGAATCCAGTCTTTTTGCCCACCTCATATAATAAAGAATAATTCTGCAAGACACAAATAATTATGGTCAGTAGCTGATTCTGTTAATTTGAGCAGAGTGTGAGCCTTCTCATTTTTGAAGAGAATAGACTCCATAGTTACACACTTGCTAAATGACCAAGTGCATTCTATTGAAAAGCAACCCAGCTAATGTTATCTCAAAGTATATATCCAAATATTTGCCATTTCTATATATTTATTTTTAGCAGCTGATCATTTGAGTGTAATTTCAAAAATAATTTTCAAATATAATTTTACTCCTTCCATGTAAGGTATTTAGATCCAAAGTCAACTGCCAGGGAATCCTGCCAGGCGTTTCTACTACACTCAGGCCATGTGTGAAGAAAGAGCATTCTTCATGAGCTCGGTGAAATTTCCAACTTACCAATATCTTTCCATTAATAACAAGTAAAAGAAGCAAGAACCTATTAGCTCATCTTAGTATCTTATTAGTCCAAAGAATTGACTTGCAATTACAAATCTTGAATTGAGCAATAAACTCATCACAGAGAAATCCTACAGTGATCATTTTCCCCTGGCAGCCTGTGCAGTGATCAACGACAGCTGGAGTAAACAGAGACCACTGACAGGAAACACAATCGGTGGTTATGAGTAGGCTGACCACACCTCCCAGTAGGAGTGAGCAGCGAACCAAGAAAGGAGCACTTGTGTAATGGAGGAGCCTGGGCCTGGGAGAGACAATCAACAGCTTTCAATTCGGCCAATTTTCCACTTAGTGAGGGGGTCCCCTTGTCTGGAATTTGGGATTCAGGGCGATAGGCACCAGATCCCGTACTCTTAGGCTCCCAAGACAAGATGCACTATGGGACCAATTGACAGGGAGGCTACTAAAAATCGAATCCTGGTAATCTAAAATTGTGTATATTTGTTAACCTACACTGATCTCACTCTCCGATGGAGATTGTGTTTGTATCTTTCAGGATGCAGCAAGAGTGCTGGGGCTCATCTAACCCTACCAACCGACCATAGGCCGATAGCTGAGATTCTGGCAAGAGAGGGGCCACCACAGTCATACAATGGAGGATCCAAATGGAACTCCGCAGAGAAAGACGAGATGAACA
>PVHP010052916.1:0-10940 GCA_004024765.1 Zapus hudsonius
ACAATTCTGGATTACCTAGATTCTATTTTTAGTAGTCTCCCAGTCACTCGCTCCCATAGTGCATCTTGTTTTGGGAGCCCAAAAGTACGGGATCCGGTGCCTGTCGCCCTGAATCCCTAGTTCCAAACAAGGGGTCCCCCTCACTGAGTGGAAAATTGGTCGAATTTGAAAGCTGTTGATTGTCTCCCCCAGGCCCAGGTTCCTCCATTACACAAGTGCTCCTTTGTTGTATATATAGTATATTTTGTAATTGTGTAATTATGTGGATATATATTTATATATTCATTTATGTTGTTATAAATACATCTATAGATGAAGTCTTTTGGGGTGTTTCCAAGTACAAATAATTAAACTAAAGCCATATTAACTCATAACAAAGAATTGTTATGTTTGTAAAAAGGTCCTATATTTAATTTTCCTCCTTTTGTACATACTTTCCTAACATGTTTTAAATATGTTTTTAAGAGACACGTGTCTTTGTTATTTATTATTTGGTATAAAGGAGTGATTACATAAACAATATTGTGCCATAAATCTCATTTTGTTACTTCCTCTTTTTAAACTGATCACTAAAGCATATTTTCAATGCTCAGTGTTGGGGTCAGCTTTCTTGTTGCTGCGCAGATAGAACCCAAGCAAAGGCGGCTTGTTGAGGAATGGGTTTATTTGGCTTACGGACTCGAGGGGAGACTCCATTCTGGCAGGGAAAACGATGGCATGAGCAGAGGGCTGGACATCACCTCTGCCACAGCACTGGAAACAGCGGCAGGAAGGTGTGCCAAACTCTGGCAAGGGGAAGCTGGCTTACAACCCCATAAGCCCACCCCCGACAACACAGCTTCATTGAGGTTGTAAAACCCAAACTGCCATCAGCTGAGGATAGATCTATCAGAACACATTCATTTGTTTGTGGGGGACACCTGGATCAAACCATGACACTCAGTCTACATTGAATTCAGTGCCCCAACTGCTACATAATATTTTATAGCATGCATCTGACACATTTTACTTTTCTGTCCCTCTAATATTGGACACCTGCCACAAATAGCCACATGGTCATTATCTTCCCCAGAGACATCAAACTCAGGGGAAGCTGATCGGGAAACCTGATCAGCTCTCAGGCCCACACATGAAACAAGAGGAAAGAGGAACAGTCACAAGGCAATCTCTGGGCTAAATACTTCCTACTGCATCCCCTTGGGGGACAGTTTTCAGGTTGTTTGTGTAGACTTCTACAAGCTCTGCGGGGTCAGATGAGTTGCCCGCATTGGTTGCCAGTTTGAAAACACATCTTTCCATTGGGTCTCCCAGCTTCAGCCCTCTAAGTTCTTCATTCCACTACTTGTTGTTTCCCAAATGAACTGCCAGGAGATCAGCCTTTGACTCAAGCTCTGCTTTCAGGGACTCCTATTATTACCCATTACAACTGTCCACCTAAGAACCGTCAGGTTGCATTCCAGAGCATCTCTACCCAGATGTGGAGAGTTTAGCTAATCTCCAGTTCGTGGCTCAGAGACTGTACCATCTCAAAACCACAGAAGGACAGGGCTTTGAATCTGCTTAGAAGGAAGGGATGCAGCTATAGTTGCTCCTGTGTAAGATCTGACCTGTGGGTCAGTGACTTTCCTTTATACACTTACTACAGTTATTTTCAAAATGTGGGTGCAATATACATTTCATGTTCATTATACAGTACTTCCCCAAACCGTTTCTTTCTTCTCCCCTTGCATGACTTTTGATACATGAACAGTGTAATTTATCTTAGAAGTGGCTTAACAGGACTGATAAATATTGCTTCTCAATACCTGTTAATATGGAAATCTGATGTGATTTCTGTTTTCCACTGAAGAGTGTTCCAACCTAGAATATGCCCTTTTTCTATCTCATTGTAGCTTGGATTTCCTGAGGAAAAATAGTAATAATTTTTTGAGTGGGTATGTATAAACATTAATGCTTGTGTATATATGCTTTTCTGTGTGTGCTACTGGGTGCATCTTCATGAAACAAAGGACAAATCACAACCACATAGAACAGAAAATTGGAGTCACTTTCTTTAGGGAATGGTGTTGTTTCTCATTTAGAAACAGCTTTTCAAATCTCATCGGTTCCCTTCTGCTTCTATGTGTGAACAGGTGGTCAATACACATACTCCAGGAAAGAAGATTTGGCTAGAAGGTGTGGTGACCACCTCAGCTGGAGGTACAGACAATCTATCAGACTCCTATGCTGCAGGATTCTTGTAAGTAAGCTGTAGTGTTGCTCTCGGGGACTTTCCGTAAGGACAGTGAAACTGCAACATGCTCATTGATTATTCTGTCCACTGCAGGGCAAGGCTCATTCCCTGCTGAAAGTTCATCTATCCACTTGTGAATATATTTAACCATTTAACCAAATAGTGACTAATGCCTTTTCCAGATACTAAAATGTCAGACATAGGCGTTAGAGCAAATGTAAGAGAAGGGAAGGAGGAGTAACAGTAATAGTAATAGCAACAGTAATAATGACTTTCATAAGCCTATAGTTCAAGCCACAGAACAACATTCATTTTCTCTTCTAACGTTTACCATAGTTCTTGGAGTTAAGTAACAATAGGACATGTCTTGCCCACCAGAAGCATGATTGAAGGAACTAGGATAAGAGGTAACTGCATATTAAAGTTGTTGGAGACAAATGCTTTAGTTTTTTAAGTATCTATAGAGCCTACCATGTGCCAAGAACTATCTGAAATGCTTTACATATATTTAATAATTTGACAACCAATCAGATCACTGCTGCTGCTCCTATAATGAGCCAGTGAAATAGATGCTGTTATTGTCCTCACATTCCACATAAAGAAATTGAAAGACAAAATGGAAGTAAGTTGTCCAAGGTCACTCATTTAGTTAGTGGCAGGAGTCAGACTTGAACCCAAGTGGTCTGTTCCAGAGAACTTTTTTGCTAGTGCAGTAGACCACCTCTCTCTGCCTCGGATGGTCTTCCTGAGAAAGGACATAAATAGACATACATGCAAAGGGAGAAGGAACTTCTTTGAATGATGTTATCAAGAAAGGTTCCATGGAGAAATGCATTTGAGTGGGCTGTGAAGGGTTACTCTAACTCCGCAGGTGGAGAGTGGTGATGAGGACAGGGGAGGGTTTAAGACTGAAGAAACATTATAGACAAACACATAGCAGAGGGCAATGATTAATGTGGCTAATTACCTATTATCTGCAGGGATATAATGAGGACTGAGACTAGGGAGAAGGCTTAAGACCAAAGCAAGGAAGGTCATGAAACTGAAGTCGAGGAAATGAGGCCTTACTCAGTGCTCATACCAAGTCACTGGAGATTTTAAAGAAGAGAGATGCAATCTGACAAGTGTTTTGAAATTTTGGCCATGGCAATTTTTCGTAGTACTATAAATTTGAGAATGATTGTAGTTGTTTGGAGAATGACTTAAGAGTATAGGGTCTCTGCCTGGTCTCCCCATGTCAGGGAGCAAGGACACACAGCCTTCTCACAGCCATGAAATAACCAAATGACCTTTTCCTGATCCACTATCGTCCTGACTTTTGGGCTGAGCACCATCCTCCAAAGAACTGTAGCTTCACCCTCGGTTATGTGTTTTGCTACTAACAGCTGTTCCTAATTACACAGATGCAGTTCCTCTCCATTGAGACAGCTTCTTTAATATATTTGTGAAGGTCAAATCACGCTAGCTAAGTTGTCTTTTCAGATGGAATATTGTCAAACACACAGGAAGATAATGAGTCTGCGTAAGTCATGGTGTGTCTTCCATGTTTGAATCTGCAGCGTTTAACATTGAGTAGCACAGAAGAGTCCAACAAACATGGTTCAAATGAATGAAATGGAGTGAATCAGCTTTTCATGTAGTGGTGCTGAGAGTCTTCTTTACAAATACCCTCTGAGCCCTGTTGCAATAGTGAGAAGCCAGGTTGGCAGCCAGCACTACAAGGGGCCCCTGGAATCAACCCAGAAATGGATTTTGCTCAGCTGTCTCCAAATGACTGCTTGGAGGTCCAACAAGTGACCCAGTTGTGCTGAGTATTTTCATGAATATTCTTCCCTTTAAGGAGTAATGCGAAATGAAAAATACCACAGACCTTCCTGGAGGCAGATGACGCATAGACCTGCCTTTGCAGGAGCATCAGCCAAACAGGCGTAGATCTCTCATTTACTTTGTAGATAAACATATCTGTTTATATTTGGGCTGCGGTTCACATTCTCAATGCTTGGTTGACAGAGATTAGATAAATATGGTTTGTTCTGCTCCTGGTCTTCTCTCTCATTGCTTTGTCATTCGCTCCATCTCAACTGCACCCGCAACACACAGCAATGTGCTGTGTTCTCAGAGGGGCTGGAATTGCTTCTTAGAAAAAAAAATGTGAAGCATTCTAGGAAGCTCCAAAAAGCTAACAACGAAGTAAAAGGTGGGATTTCCTTGGGGATTATTCAATATTTCACATAACAATGAGCTCTCTGGGGCACATGCAGAAACATGCATGAAACAGAACCAAAGACTCAATGCTTCCTGTCAGAGCTTTGGGATTCTTCTGCACAGTGCAAATACACCTTGGCTTGCTTCTGGGTCTCTGACACCTAGCAGCTTCTGGCACATAATAGATGTTCAATAAGCATTGATGGGATGGAAGATAGTTACGGGGGTAATAACCTTGGGGGGATATACTAGTCATTTTAAGGAATTTCTCTACCTGAGCATAGCAGGGAGTCTTGAAATACTATTTCCTAATCCTGAAAGGGGGTTCTGATTAAAGGAGGAAGATGAAGAGAACCTCAGTACTAGCCGTTCTACTCTCAGGAACGATGTATGCTGAATGCCTAACTGGTTAGCAGTGGTACTGGCCATAGTCGTTTCTGAATGCTACCAATTCTGAATGTGTTACAGATATATGGGTTTGGGAAGAAGTATATATATATATATACTTTTCCCATTTCACTTCTGAGTTTCTTCAAAATTGTCCATATCCTAGCAAAATTCGAGTTTGCTAATTAAAATTTACTTGATAGGCATATATTCTGTACAAATTACTGTGCCAGGTGATGAAGAAGTCACAAATAAGAATTCAACAGTGTTCCTATAAACTTATATGCACCAATATTTACATTCCCAGTCCTTTATCCAAAGACTTATATGGGTACACCGACATTTTTGTATGTACCTTTAATGCTGAGAATAGCATGTCATATTTACAGTTGATTAATTAATGTTATTTATATAGAATCATTAAACATATAAAAAGATACATCAAGATGCAGTCCTAGAGGCTGGGGTTAAAGGTGCTTGCTTGCATATTGTGCTAGTCTAGGGTTCAATTCCCCAGTACCCCAGTACTTACACAAAACCAGATGCACAGTATGTTTGGAGTTTGTTTGCAGTGGCAAGAGGCCTTGGCATACCCATTATCTCTCTCTGATAAATAAATAAAATGTTTTTTTAAAGATACAGCCATGTCTTGCTATCCAGATGCTGCTAGATGGAGTGGCTCACACATATGTGATTATGCATTTACTCGTCATTTTGTTTCTTTTTTCATTCAAAAAATATAGGGAAAGAAGATGAAAATCCAAATTTATTTAAATATTTATGGGCCCGTGGAGATAGCTCACTTAGTAAGGCACTTACTATATAAACACAAAGACCTGAATTTGACCTCCAGAACTCACCTTTTTTTTAAAAAAAAAGCTGGGTATAGTGGTGTTCTGGTTTGCAGTTGTAATCCCAGTTAGAGAGGCAGAAGCAGATGGATCCCTGGAGCTCACTGGTCACCCAGTCTTGCCTATTTGGCAAGCTTCAGGCCTTTAAGAAAGCCTATCTCAGAAAACATGGACAGCACTTGAGGAATGCTAACCAAAATGGTCCTCTAGTCCCTAAACATATGTATACACACACACACACATACACACACACATTGCAGCACACATACACATAAAAATAAATACTTTTTGATATATACCTTATTTGTGCTTTTTAAACATCAGAATAGCACCACTTTAGGGAACCTTGTCCAGAATTCATGTGATAGCTCCATCATAGGACATCCTTTGGCAAGTCATTTATTATAATGCACTTATATTAAGAGAAAACAAAACCTGATACCCTGGTTCACAGGATTGTAAAATAAAAATAACAAAGGCAAATAGCTTAGCCATGTGATGTTCTCAAAATAATTTCAGTTCTCTGGGTCGCAACGCCCTGATCTAATCAAAAACACAAAAAAGGTTCTACTATATTATCCTCAGATTTTTCTTTTGATTTGAAACTTTTGTTTTTGTGTTTTGCTTTAATTTTTGTTTTGTTTTATTAATTTTAATTGCCAGTGAATGCATTCATTTTATGAGAATAAAATTAAATTGTAAATGTGAAAAAAATTGAACATGTGAACAATATTCATAAGAATTAGCAATGCTCTTTTTTCCAGCGAGGAAAAAAATTAGTTTTTCTACAAGTCATGGGTTTGGAACACCATATGGTTTTAGATTTGGGAAATCATAACTATGCATAATTTTCCCCATGTGCTGAATGGTGATTCTGAAAGTTCCTAAAGTCTAATTTTATCCAGATAAATCTCACTCTAACGAGTACTGAGCACCTACAGTGTACCAGGAGCTGCATTTGGTGTTTTGAATTCCTTGTGCTCAATGACCCTAGACTAATGGGGGAAGTTACTGAAAGTAGTGAGTGAATTCTGCCCACAAGCTAGCCCAGTGCATTAGTGTTTAGGGAAGGACCAAAGAACATGCTACTACTGGCTGTGGCATCTGAGTTTAGAAGAAACCTAACTTGGAAATTACCAAATGGGACGAAATCTGCCAAATTAAAAGAGATGAGTTCCAGGAAAATAGGTAGGAAATGTTAAGCAGAAGTTAAGCATGTATGAAGATTCAGGTAGGTACAAGAAAGCATGGTAATATTGGCTACTCATGAGTTGTTTCATCATGCCTTAGAGCCTTATAGAATGAGGTTCAAGGGAAGATATGAGATGACAGTTTCAGAAGTGGGAATACAGAATCAGAGAGAAAAAAATGAATGCATAAGTTGTTGAATTAATTGATGTGTAAATAACAAAGGTAAAATTAGCAGTGAATGTGGGAAGAGCCAAGAAAGTAGAATTGTTTAAAATGACTGACATATCTTGAAAAGTGAGTGTTTTGCATAATGAGTTATAATTGTGACCAATGCAGGTCTTTCATTGCAACACATTGTGATGGTAGTATACTTGAATCCCTGAAAGTTTATGGCAGTGCCAGAGAGAATTATTATTACAATGGCTGCTGATGGTGACATATGAGGGATCCCAGTGACTGGGCTGTTTTTGCATATACTATGCTTCATGGAGGTAGACTCCTGTGGAAAGTACTTATGCAACTACCAAGTATAAGCAGAGGAGTTTGGAGATTAAATGTATAGTGAACCATCCTGTTGTGACCAAGGAGAAAAGCATTTGTCTTATGAGTGCATAAAGTGTTTATTTGTTAGGATTCTAGAAATAAGTCATAACCAACAATAACTTTATGAACAGCACCAATTCACTGTACAATCCAAGACCTCAGTTGCTGTTCTTAAAAAAAAATAGATTGGAAAAAAAGGAAGAAAAAAAGAAAAAATACAAAAGAAAAGAAATTGGATTTAATGATCTTTGAACTTGTTTATAGATATACCTTCAATACTTGAACTTACTTTCTCCCTTAAAGCACTAGTTCCATTTAGTGGTGGAGGGTTAGCACTTATTTGTATGTTGTAGCTAGTCTGCACAGAGCTTGTCAGATGTTATTTAGGAACTATATTGATGTAGCTTTTGTTCCTCTGCTTTTAGATGGCTGAACACATTAGGAATGCTGGCCAATCAGGGCATTGATGTTGTGATACGGCACTCATTTTTTGACCATGGATACAATCATCTGGTGGACCAGAACTTTAACCCATTACCAGTAAGTGTGGGATAAATATTCCCAACTCCCTTTACATATCATTCAATTCTTTTGATCATGCCTTTTTTTCCACACTAGGAAATTGTACTATTGCCAGTTAACTTCATAAATCTGACAGGAGCGTTTTTGCCTTTGTTTCACAGGCTTTTGGCTTTAATACACACACACACACACACACACACACACACACCTATATCCAGGTAAACACATACCTACACGTGCATGCATAGATAGACACATAGAGACATTTAGATGAATATATATATATATATATATATTACTATTATTTAGCAAAACTTATGCAACTGAGATTCCACATCTCTTTGTGGCCTGTTTGAGCTCTGCTTGAGAGTGAAGTTTTCCAGAATGTTTTCTTTTAATGCTAATAGGAGACATTAGTGAATGTCAAGTGCAGCATGCTGAAAGCAGATGGGGAGTGCTCAGTGAGATTAGACACAGTAGAGCCCCTCTCTTAGGAGATGGTGAAAGTGCACTTGGAGGGAGATATTGACCCGTGTGACAATGAGATTTTCCTGAGCACCGATTTCTCTAGGAAAGTGAAAAGGAAAGTATCAAAAGCAGAGTTATTGATTTGCCTAGGGACATTATTGCAAATTAATCCAGAAAACACTTTCATTCTTTCTTTCTTTCTTTGGTGGGGGGAGATGTTTTTGAGGCAAAAAAATCAATGTTTTTTAGAATTATCATATGGTTATTATAGAGGGTCAGACTCCTCTCATCAACTTGGAGGGAGGGATTCAGAGATGGGGTTGCCCTTCGACATGATCTCGTTCTGTCTCGATACTAGGATGAGACAGGTAAGGAGGAATGTAGAGTCAGTCCTGGACCCTGATCCTGTCCTTGGCCTGCACTTCTTCCTACAGAATTACTGCTGCCTTCGGATGCATAGAAACAAATCCAAACTGTAACAGTGCGTGCTCCTACCATTTTCTTTCTTTTGCCTATTTCTAATCCGTCCCCTCTGCCTTCCAAACCTGGAGCCTTCAAGCATAGAATAGGAGATAGCTTGATACCCATCAGGTCCATTTCCATGTCTCGAAAGTCTCCCTGGCTTAGAGCAGTCAGGAATCACCGTTATCACCCTGTGCACATGACTCCAAGGATTCTGTGAATTACAGATCTTGAAACTCACTGACTGTGGCTTTTTATTCATAGAACAAGACTGATTCAGAGTGTGGGGAAAGGGAAGAGATGAGGAGGAGATTTTTAATTTGGAACTACAGATGCTTGTTTTGTTTTTCTTTAGCTCATATTTGTTTGAATAAAATAATTAGAAAACTATTCATGAATTATGAGCATTAAACAAATATAAGTTCACGTCTTCTATTTCAAGTAAGTATAAATAAATATTTGTTAGACATCAGGTACTGGGGAAGAAGCTTGTAATGAATAAATAAATAAATAATCGAATCTCAGGAAGGCTCCTCTACATACATGTACAGAAAGGCTTCTCTGAGAAGGTAACAAGTAAACCAAGAGACTGATGACATTGTAAGAAGCCAGCTATGCAAGTTTTATAGAACTTTCCAAGTATAATAGAGTTTTCTGCTTGAGGGCAGAAGCAAACCTGTCATGTTAGCAGAAACAGTGTGCCTTGGATATGGCCAAAAAGGAGGAGACTGGATGGAAGGGAGGTAGGCAGGGGTCATATCACAAGCACAATTTGGCTTTTATTGTGAGTAGTATAGAAAACCATTGAAGAACTTGAACAGAGAAGTTGCGCGATCTGACTGACCTACACTTTGTAACAATCACTAGAGCTTAACAAATTTTAGTTACCATTTTTAATGATTCAGGCAATGCGTCAAAAATTACAGGTCACTTTCTATCGACAGTTTCATGTCTATATACATGTCATTCTGATCACTCTCTTGCCTGTCCATGTTCCTTCCATTGAAGCCCCTCCTCTCTCCAGCTAGTCTCTCTTCTATTTGATATCGTTCTCTTTTTCTTTTCCTTCATCACTCATGACTATATGTTGATGGGCCCAATATTAGGAGAGAACAACAGCGGCTCTGAGGTCACGAATAAAATGACCATCTGGTATCTCGCCTACAATGTTCTAGAACACTCCTTCCATCCTTTGGCTCTTACATTCCTTCTGCCACTTCTGCAATGTTCCTGAGCCTGTTTGAGTGAGATAGAGATGTCTCATTTTTCATGAGTTTTGAGTATCTCTCCTCAGTAGTTACCACTATCTGTGAAAAAAAGTTTCTCTGTACAGATTTTTAAATGGTGATCTTTTTTTACATTTATTTATTTGCAAGCATAGAGAGACAGAGAGAGGAAGAGAAAGACAGAGAGAGAGAGAATGGATGTGTCAGCTGCTGCAAATGAACTCCAGATGCGTGCACCATCTTGTGCATCTGGCTTTAATTGGGCACTGGGGAATCAAACCCAGGTCGTTAAACTTTGCAGGTAAGTGCCTTAACCGCTAAGCCATCTCCCAGCCTGCTGGTAATCTTTTTATATGGTGCATAAGCAATGACATCAAATTCTCTTCTTCTCTTTTCCTTCATTCACTCTCCTTGTGTCCTGTGTGCTTATTGCTGTTCCTGGCAATGGCCCATTGTCATGAATCCCAAAGAAATTTTCCCGATGCAATGCAATGAGAAATGGAAATAAACATATAAGATAATTATTGTTGTTATAACTGCTCTGAAGAAAGCCTGGTGAGATAAATATGACTTTTACCCACTTTGATGAAGAGAAATTGAAGTTGCTGTGGAAAGTTACTAAGTGAATATCCAATGCCAGACAAGCAAGAGCCAGAACTCAGGGTTTTTCAGCTTTAAATTCTACTTTATTTTCATAGTGCATATTACTGTTCTAGTGTCTTTTTTTTACAGCTTCTTTGAGAGCTTACTGTATGAACATAAGGATTTTATGGTATCATTCATTATTGGTTTAGATTGGTATATAAGCCCCCCTCACTCTCCCCTTCCCCGCAATTCTTTTCATCCCCTTTG
>PVHP010052917.1:0-10941 GCA_004024765.1 Zapus hudsonius
ACAAAATGCAGAACTCCAGATCAGGGTTCCAGCTCTTCTTTTGCATATCTATCCTTACTATTTTACATCCAAATTAGAAAGGGTCAGTCCCCAGGAGGCTAGGCCAAAGTGGTACTTCCTCTAGCCAGAAGCCTGGAGACAATTAATAATTTTAATAAATCCTTAATTCTTTTGGGGGACATTATTCAAACTACCACAGCTATAATCTATGCAAAGAAGCTATTTTCTCAGGCTACCCCCTAGGTCTTTAGAGAATGTTCATGTATCATTTTGACTTAGTTTGTTTCACTTGTAAAATATCCCTTTTCCCTACCATGAAGTTGAAAGGCTTTGATACTAGATTGTTATGCTTTGTAAATTCTAAGATTATTGCTGATAAACCTTTTACCAAATAGCTGATAACACAAATTTTTAAATCTTCACAATATGTACATTTACATAGGTAAAAATGGATAGATTTCATTTTATAAAAACTTTGTAATTAAATATAATTATATAAAAACTTCAGATTTGTGCCACCTTTAACATTAGGCACAGAAATGACTAGAGAACAATGGAAAGGCAAGACTACATTCTGAACATGTTGTAACCAATCCAGAACAATGACACTATACTTTAAACAAACTTTCAATTACATATAAACTATAACAAAGTCTACAATTTGAATTGCTTTGTAAGACAAAAATGAATTATATCATTTATATGTCATGTTTTCATTAGTAATTACAATATAGAGTGGAGCTTGGTTATAAACATTTTCTCTATAGAAACTAATCAAACATTTGTATAATCTAAACATTTCCCATTAAATGTAATAGGTAAATGAATTAATGAGCTTTCCTAAGCTTGCTCTAAAATTCATTTATAGGAAACCTGTATAATTTTGATAGAAGACCAACAATTTGAGTGACAAAACATTTTATTAAAAACAGCTAGGCAAAAGCACTTTATAGGATTTGAAATGGAAGAAATTGAGGTATACTTCAAGAGACCATTCTCTTTTGAAGTATTATAAAGTTGACAGCTAGAGAAAATATTAGGAACTTATTAAATATTATATGAGCATACACTTTTATGAATGGTCCCAGCTTTCTGTCCAAAACCTATCTAGGTATAAAATAAAGATCCTTTATAATCAATTGAAGGAATAAGGCTAAAACCAGGGACAAAAGGTACAAGATTAAAATTTTCAAGAATCCTACATAAAATATTTTACAGGAATGATAAACTATTCATTCATTTTTTTGAATCAACTTTATCCCAAATCCTAAATGCTGAACCTCATCATGTATAGCTATAATTTTTAGTTTAGTTCTCCATGATGCAATGATTTTTCCTAACACTATACTTACATAAGATAAACATAAAATAAAGTACTTACAACACTCCCAGCATATCAAACAATAAATAATAGATTCCCCTGACAAGACTTTGATGACCTGGCAAAGCCCCAGTACTTTCAGCCCAAATCATATGAAATCATAAATCACTCTTTACTTTATAGAACATTTCAAAATGGATTCCTGCTTTCTACCTTGAAAGTCATCTTGTGTTATTTATAACTAGTGAAGACCAGAATGGAAAGAAAATTACACAGAACTAGAAAATTTTCTATGACTGCTTTTATGAAGAATAACTTATTTTTTTAGGAAAAGAAATAGAATTACTGGTAAAAACAAACTTGTGAATATAACAAGCTTTTACCAAGCTGCATCTTCTATTTTAATACTTAGGAAGCCCTACATAGAAATCTGTGCAACAAGCTTTTAGCAAGCTGCATCTTCTATTTTAATACTTAGGAAGCCCTACATAGAGATCTGTGCAACAAGCTTTTAGCAGGCTGCATCTTCTATTTTACTGCTTAGGCAACACTACATAGAGATTTGTGCCACCATTAACAACAATAGGCACAGAAATGACTAGAGAGCAATGGAAAGGCAAGACTAGATTCTGAACGTGTTGTAACCACTCCAAACAATGACACCATAAAATTCGGTAGAAACTGAATTTCAGTCCATGTTCAAATAGCTTTGTTTACTGCCTCTTTATATTCTACATTCAAAATTTATGTATTAAGTCTATCTTCCAGTGGGAGCTTTCAAAATAAAATAAAATAAAAGTGTCAGGGAAATAGCCTTAGGGACTGACAAAAACTGAAAAACAAATTTTTTTTTATTTACAAATGTTTTAATTTGTACTGATTTGTCACAAAATATCAAGCATACTAATAAATGCAACTGAACACCTAATGGATTTCTTCCTGATAAAGCTATTATACTTCTTCATATGTATGTAGAACATTAGAAAAATATGCTTTTTATTAAACTATTAAGAAGGGATATTAAGGTAATGGGTAGTGGAATATAAGTGACATGAACAAAGGAGGGCTATTTTGGGAGAAGAAAGGCACCAGCAAGAAGTGTGAAGGATAGAAGTGGAAAGTGGGAAGGGAGATAAATAAGAAAAAAGTATGTATGAAAATGCAATAATGCAATTCATTAATTTTTATGCTAACTTAAAACTTGAGAATGAAGCAATGCATGACACTT
Source organism: Zapus hudsonius (assembly GCA_004024765.1). Classification (NCBI taxonomy): domain Eukaryota; kingdom Metazoa; phylum Chordata; class Mammalia; order Rodentia; family Dipodidae; genus Zapus; species Zapus hudsonius. The sequence goes on from PVHP010052917.1 coordinate 2,550, forward strand.
AAATGGATACCATTATCCATATCAGCTGAAAAGGGAATGGGAAAATGCTGGGGAAAGTTAAATATGGCCTTAAATATTAGATAAGAAAAAAAATTCAATCAATTGAAAAGTTAAGATTGTTGATTAAAGAAATATGTACAAGATCTGTAGAGAATCATATTTTAGCAAAAAAATGCATTTGCTTCTGAAATTTCCATCACGGAAGGGATGACTAAAAACACTGAAGGCTAAAGGGTAAATACATACATGTACTTTGGTAAACCAGTATAACTTAGCAAAGATGAAAATCTAAAATCCTGCAATACTATGGAATGGGAATGTGACTGTGTATCTGAGTGTGGGACCTTTCACACGTATGTGTCTCTATATGGATGAATCTCACAAAGGTAACACCAATCAACAAATACAAGTAAATATGAACAGGAGAATACTGAAAGTGAGGTAAGGTTGTTGCAGAAATATTACAGCAAATAAACAAAGCCTTTGCAGCAAGAGGAGAGGGGAGTTTTATTTACTCCTGGGCCCGGAGGTCTAAGCATAAATGAAGCATTGGCCACGAACCCCAGTTATAAAGATATTTATAGTCAGTACAGAGAAGGGCATGTGACATTATCCAAATTACCATTACCTAGTAGTTCACACATTTACAATAGGTTTCAGGAAATTTAGTTATTCTCCCCAGGTATTCTCTAGCCTTGTCTCTCCTAATTTCCTAATCACAGTTAAAGGAATGACTTCTTTTGTCTCACTGAACTTCAAAGCTCTGGTAGTTTATCATCTCATAGCCATCTGTGGCCTGAAGAATGTAATAATGAATATAGGGGGGCCAGTGAGCTCACACTCATTTTGCTACAATATTCCCCCCTTCTCCACCTGGATTATGAATCTTCATATCCTTTTTTTTTTATTGTCCATAATGAGTTACAACATTTAGTGGGCAAACAATGAGTTGTTATCGCCATTCCCAGCTGCCCTCCCTTTTCCCCTCCACTGGATAACCTCCTCCATGGGTCTTCTGGATCAGTCCTTGTGACAGGGGACCATGGATAGCCTAGTATTCAGCCAGGTTCTCCTGGCCATGCCTCTGGATAATCTCCCCCACCATGGCTCTTACAATCTTTCCGCCCCCTCTTCCGCATAGTTCCCTGAGTCGTGGTGGATGAGTATTAAGGCTGCTTTAAGGTTGTGAGTTTTGGGGTCTTTGTGTTGAAATCATTGGTTTCTGTCTCACTGGCTTATCCTGTGTTGATTTAATGGCTGTGGCTGTGGGCCCCTTGTTCATCCTGTCATTCTCTGCGGGGTTCCATTTGGATCCTCCACGATATGACTGTGGTGGCTCCTCTCATGCCAGAATCTCAGGTATCGGCCTAAGGTCAGTTGGTAGGGTTAGATGGGCCCCAGCTCTCTCGCTGCATCCTGAAAAATACAAATACAACCTCCATCAGAGAGTGAGATCAGTGTAGGTTAACAAATATACACAATTATGGATTACCTAGATTCTATTTTTAGTAGCCTCCCTGTCACTCGCTCCCATAGTGCATCTTGTTTTGGGAGCCCAGAAGTACAGGATCTAGTGCCTATCACCCTGAATCCCTAGTTCTAGTCAAGGGATTCCCCCTCACTGAGTGGAAAATTGGTCAAATTTGAAAGCTGTTGATTGTCTCCCCCAGGCCCAGGCTCCTCCATTACACAAGTGCTCCTTTGTTGGTTCGCTGTTCCCTCCCAGGAGGAGGTGTGGTCAGCCTACTCATGGCCGCAGATTGTGTTTCGTGTCAATCGTCTCTGTTTACTCCAGCTGTCGTTGATCAGTTTCCCCTGGCAGCCTGTGCAGTGCCTTCCAGCACTACACTAACTGCCTTCTGGGAGCTGGATACCATTCCAGATGTTGAAGGGTTTCTCGATGCTGATCGATGCAGTCTGTGGTTTCTTCAGTAAGAGGGTTTTGCCTCAGGCCTGGGGAGGGCACTCAAGAGCTTTGACAGAATTCTGTCTTGTTGTTGGAATCTCATGAGTCACTTTGGTCAACAGCTCAGTGAGGGAAGGAACCAGTGGTTGGAACCAGGGGTTGTCAGGCTGATCTAATTATTCACAGGCTTAGACTATATCCCCTACTACTCATGGCCCCTCGTGCCAGGCGACACTCACTACTTTCTCAATAGGTTACAGATGAATCTTCATATCCTTTTAATTTTAGTGAAACCTCCTGGTATTCCTGGCAAACTATTTGGAGCCTTATTGCCTTTAAAGATTAATAAACATTTGATTCACATAGAAATAACATTTTCCCTGCTGTTAGCATAGTGCTGTCAAAATCTACATGATTTTTTGAAGCTATATAGTTTTGCTGGATAATGTGTAGATGTTTCTTAATCTGGGTTGAAAATTACCAAAATATATATAGCTAAACAGAAGAACAAGTGCCTGTCTCTGACCTTTAGAATTTAACAGGATATAATCTGAATCTGTTATCAAAAGCAGAGAATCTAACCAGACATTGCAAACACCAATAGGACTGGGGATAGTGTCCAATTAAAATTTTCAGGCTTCTGTCATGTGTAGTTTAGCCAGGCTAGAGTAGAGCTGAGGTTTCTTCCTCAGGGATAGGTTTCCATCAGGGTTTCATTTGTAGACTCCTGGTGATGCGTTGGCTGTCACAACTGGCTGAGAATGCTGTCTTCTTGACTCTCATGTTACACCTATATATCATCATAATAACTATAGGCCTAATTTCTTAGGGGTGGGTGGGTCCCTTGTGTTGTAAATTTAAGGGAATACCCCCTGTGGCAGAAGAATCTGGCCAACTCTATAAATCTTAGTAAAGAGGCATTGTTAATGACTAACATTACCAATAATAACATATTTGAACAGTCAGAGCTCCAAATTATCCTAATGTTGAGCTGCAGATTTGATAAGGCACAGCCAAGAAAGTTTGGACTAGTATAAATTAGTTAACTATCAGATAAACATAACCAATAAGGGCAATTTATGCAATTCAACTTAAAGCAAAACAGTGGCTGACTGATCAGGACTGGATAGAAGCAGAAGAAAGTATAGGTTTCTGTAAGCCTGTATCAGACAAGAGAACCTAGTATTTGAGTCTTTGTTAGCATTATAATATTCTCTTACTGAGTGTTTAAGACCATGCAGGCAGCCAAAGTGAACAGTACACTATATTTTTAGAGGTCAGTAATGGCCCTATAGGAGAGACTCTTGGAGACCTGTGAGGAGCTCTGTGACTCTCAGCATTGTGTCATCTATTAGGATAAGTCAAGGCCGTGCTGACCATGTGGCTTTCCTGCTCTTGGGAAGCCTGAAGTATATAGTCTTTCCTGATGCGACTTTCCTGTTACAGATACACTTAATTGGAGTTCATCTCTGGGTTTTCTAGCCTTCCCTGATCAGGAAGTCAGGCAACACCAGAGGCTAGGAGCCAGAGGAATTACATCATCTCCTGTGGCCTCTGACCTGGGAGTATGAACCAAAATGTTGATCATCCTTTTGACTCCGATGTTTCCAATTGGCTTTTGTCTTTACCTGTGGTCATTAATCACTTAGAGAGATTATATTAATCTGATTAGCAAAATGTAGTTAAAAAATACAGAACGTATTTAGTCAGGTGACAGTTTAAGTCACTTCTGGAACATAGAAAACAGATATAAGTATCTTGTCAGCTGCAATTACAAGCAGAGCAAGTTAGTATCCTTAAGACTGAACCTTATAAATAACTTTAAATTAACTGATTTGGCCCAGAAATTACATTATAGGAAAGTTTGGCATAAATTTTTGGCATCCTTGAAAACATCTCACAGTAGTCTGTATAATTATGTAGGTGCCAATCATCCTGAAGAAACTAGAGTTTAAATTATTTTCTCCAGCAGGTTAACTTTGACTGAGACAATGGTTACACACATTTAAATAAAACAAAGCCCAGTGTTTGTTGAACTAAACCAGCCTGACTCCATCAAATATTACAGACATTTTGACTTGCATAAAGTAACTTTATAAGCAAACACCCTAACCATTGAATCATTTTAGTTTAAGACAAGAGTAACATTTAGGTTTGTTAGAATATTTTAAGCTCATATGAATTTATCAACATTATTTGTACTTAACAGGTTCTCAGAGCAGGAAAGTTTTCTCAGTTCTTCTAAAACAAAATTATGATGACTAGATTATTTTATAAGACTTAGATGTTAGCATCAGTGATAGACACCTGACAGAGCCAGGATGAGCAAAACAGGAACCATCATAACATTAGTGTTTTCAATTATGTTTAGATATACTCTAATTACAAAACAAAAAAACCATAAATGCACAGAACATTTACATTGCAAAGATAGCATTGGGCATGGCAAAGACAGATTGAACCAATACAAGATTAAAAACTAACAAGACAACATCAAATTCTATCTCCAGGTCTGATAATTTTAACAAGTCTCCTGAAGTTTTAATTTTGCCCCTCTAGTTCAGCTACTCACAGTCTGGGAGAACTTCTCCCGGGTGCTGGCAGCTCTCCACAACAGCCATCCATAATCCTGGTATTCACTGGTCTCCACTGTAACTCACAGTGTTAGGACCCTGGACGCCCGACTCAAAAGAAGACTCTGACCAACTCTCCTATGCAACACGCAAAGGGTTTTATTAAAAATAACCAGGCATGCCCAGGGCTCAAGTGAGTATCCATAGCCGGACAGAGGCAGAAGAGCCAAGAGCCAAGTTCAGCAGATCCTTTAAGGGAATCCAAACATACATCACAATTCAGGGAATCTTTACAGGCTTTTTCAGTAACCTATCACGATCACATCAAACTCCGAAGGGAGATTATCCGCCATCTTGACAGGAAACGTGTCATGTGACTATTGCTTGTGGAAATGATATCGGTTATTCCCTGGTTAGAAGGCGGAATGAAAACAGTGCATTCTGGGTATTGAAGTTCGGTGGTGACATATCCAGGTAGGCTACTATTTGAAATGTGTTCCAAAATATTAAGAGCTTGCTTTCCCAAGCTGAGCGCAGTAGCTCACTTAGGTGGAGGTTTGGGCTAGGAAAGAAATGTACATATGTTTACTCCTCAGAAAAGATGAATGAGGGAAGATTTGGGTACTCCGTGACAATGATGAAGCAACAATTGTTAGGAGACACACAGAGCAGAGTAAAATTAAAAGGGGACTTGCTTTGAACAAAGGGGATCTTCATTCTACCCTAGAAAACTGTAACCCTCTGGCATGTCTGTATTTTCATTTTGGTCCCGGACATGTGGTTTTTCCCACAATATTACCAAACTCTAATATATATTCTGTGTGTCTTTTGTCTCTATATCTTCCCAATGAGAACATGCCCCTCAAAAAAAAAAAGAAAGAAAGAACGAAAGAAAGAAAGAAAAAAGAAAAGAAAGAACAAAAAACTTGTCTACTTTCTACAGAATTCAGCTCTTTTAGATTTAGCCCAAGCAGCCCTCCTAACAATATACACTTCATAATTAAGCTTCTTTTATAGGATGAAGAAATATGTAAAAGAATAATAAATGCTTAATAAGCCTTTTGTGTCAGATTTTCCACACAAACAAGATTAGTCCATACAAGGTTCTCCTGCTAAACTAATACAAAAATAACTAAAATAAAATGTCCTTTATAACTGACTGATTGCAACATGTGAGGAAGTTTAACGTTGTGTGTGCCAAGAAGCTAACATAGCTCTGACTGGGGATGGGGAAGGGGGGCAACAGGGAATTGGGGATAATAACTCATGGTTGGCCCACTAAACAATGTAACTCATTATGGACAATAAAGAAAAAAGAAAAAAGATTTTCAAGGTCTGTCACCTCCCACTGTTATTATTTAAAATGCTTTTCTTTCAGGCAGTTCCAAAGCAAAAACCATGGTGCATTGAAGTAAGGGATATACTTTTTAAACTGAGAAATCATTTGGGTAACAATTTCTCAAGAGTCTCAAAATAATTCAAAGACAAAATGCAATAGTGACATCTTCCCCTATACCATATACCTTTCAGTTTCTTATAGTTCACCACAACTTGTTTTCTTCCCAGACTTTGTGACATGATCATGTGCTAGCTATTTCCTCAACTAAGAATGATATTCCCGTTCTCTACCTAACATTTATCCCTTAGATCAGGGAGGAGATATATTTAACCAAATTTAAACATTACAGAATAGATACATGAATCAAAATGTCACAGGAAACCCCATCAACTTGTACAATTTTTGGTATCAGTTAAAATAAAAGCACAAAAAGAACTATGTAGACAAAATAAATGATTTCAGGGATAATTTTTGAGACATGGTTTCACTAATGTAGCCCAGGCTGGACCCGTACTTTCAAATTCCATAATAATAATAATAATTTCTATCAATCACCCTGTGAATAATAAACTCATTCCTTAAAAATTCATTAATTCTGGGGCTCAGAAGATGGCTCACTAGGCTAAGCCGTTGTCACACAAGCATGATTATTTGAGAGGTTAGAACCACAGCATCCACTCAAAAAGCCAGGCACTGTGCCTGGAGTGTGCATTCCCAACCAGGCCTAGGAGCAAGAAGGAAGGCAGAATCAGGAGACTTCTGAAGCAAGCATAGGAGCCAGCTAGCCTGGTACAAAAGCAGCCGTGAACAACATGAGGAAACATTGCTTCTAAGAGCGGGAAGGAGAGGACACCTGTATGTTTTCCTCTGTCCTCCATATGCACATTGTGGCACACACACACACACACACACACACACACACACACACACACACACACACACACACGCAAGCATGAGGACTTGAGTACAATTCCCAGCAAGAATATAAAAAGCCAGGAGTAGCCATACACATCTGTAACCCTACTGCTAAAGACAGCTGAGTCAGGAAGTTAGATGGGGTTCACTGGTCAGACCATCTAATAAAAAAATCCATGGTCCCCTGTCACAAGGACTGATCCAGATGAGCTATGGAAGAGGATATCCAGCCGATTGGGGTTGGGGGAGGGGGCATCGGGGAATTGGGGATAACAACTCATTGTTTGCCCACTAAATAATGTAACTCATTATGGACAATAAAAAAATAGTGTGAACTCTAGGTTCTGGGAGACACCCTGTCTCAAGGAAATAAGGCCAAAGTACAGTAGAGTTGGGTAACCAACATCCTCCTCTGTCCTCAGCATGGGTATTTATGGAACAGACACATGTTCGGTAAGTTCCTATCTAGTGGGTAAAACAAAATAATTAAACACTCTGTTATGCCTTCGTTCCAATCTGTTGCCATCAATTTGAATGCCTCCCACTTTTCCAACTGAAGATAGAAAACACAATCCTCAAAAAGTTATTACCAACGTGGGTCTAGCTATATATTTTTCTTTAATATATCACAGGACTCACTCATAACTTCTCAGTTCATGAAAACAATTATTACAATAAAAATTAAGGCCTCTATGTGAAAACATGTTCAAAATACTTTTTCTTTCAAATGCTTTTTATATTTTATGTAAACATGAATATAGTTAGAAAATAACAAAACAAAACAGCTGAATTATCGTTCAGTTCCAAAAATATCTATTTTGGAGAGCTGCAGTATTTTCTGTTCATAAGTCATAGCAAAAGAGGTAAAAACAGGAAATGACTATTCTTTTTTTTCCTTTGAATAATAATTATTAATTTTTTTTCTTTTTTTTATTGTCCATAATGGGTTACAACTTTTAGTGGGCAAGCAATGGGTTCTTATCCCCAATTCCCCGCTGCCCTCCCCTCCCCACTGGATAACCTCCTTCATGGGTCGTCTGGATCAGTCCTTGTGACAGGGGACCATGGATAGCCTAGTATTCAACCAGGTTCTCCTGGCCATGTCTCTGGATAATCTCCCCCACCACGGCTCTCACAATCTGTCCACCCCCTCTTCCGCTCAGTTCCCTGAATCATGGTGGATGAGGATTAAGGTTGCTTTAAGGTTTTGAGCTTAGGGGTCTTTGTGTCGAAAATCATTGGTTTCTGTTTCACTGGCTAATCCTGTGTTGATTTAACGGCTGTGGCTGTGGGCCCCTTGTTCATCTCGTCATTCTCTGCGGAGTTCCATTTGGATCCTCCATGGTATGACTGTGGTGGCTCCTCTCTTGCCAGAATCTCAGCTATGGGCCTACGGTCGGTTGGTAGGGTTAGATGAGCCCCAGCTCTTTCCTTGCATCCTGAAAAATACAAACACAATCTCCATTGGAGAGTGAGATCAGTGTAGTTTAACAAATATACACAATTTTGGATTACCAGGATTCTATTTTTAGTAGCCTCCCTGCCAATTGGTCCCATACTGCATCTTGTCTTGGGAGCCTAAGGGTACGGGATCCGGTGCCTATCGCCCTGAATCCCAAGTTCCAGACAAGGGGACCCCTCACTAAGTGGAAAATTGGC
>PVHP010052918.1:0-10925 GCA_004024765.1 Zapus hudsonius
CCCTTCCTTCTCTTCTCTTCTCTTTTCTTTTTATTTTTTTGTGTGATATGTATGTATGGTATTGTGACGGGTCAGGCAGCTCCAGAGACACCCTTCTCTTGAGTGGGATGCTAGAGCTACAACCTAGGGGATAACAGTGATTGGTCAGGTATGAACCAATCAGCTGTCTCTCTGACTCACCTGAGGGAACTTCAATTCCCAAAGACCTTTGTCTTAGCCCTCTCTCCCCCACATGCCAGGCTAGCAGAAGGACCTCTGAATCTCCTGGCCTTAGGAAGGCTCCAGATTTTTTCCCTCATGAACCTCTCCTTCTCATGATGGGAGCCCTCTGTTATTTTTTCTTCTGCTGCTTATTTAGCTGAACAGCATAAGTTCTGTTAAACTCTCTGACACGTGTTTTCCCCACACTTGTGGCTGGAGAACTCTGTAACTCCCCATGTTCCCTTAAATAATATGATTTTATGAACCTCACAGACCACGTGGTGACTGGGTGGCTTTCCTATCCAATTCTCCCTTCCCTTAACTGATTTAATTAGAATAAATGAGTGATAAGTACTTATTTCTGTCCCTTTTGCATTAGAGGACACGAACTTGGTGGGGAAATGCAGCAGTAAAAACCCAGATATGGCTGTGCCAAAACTTACAGTATGTGTATGCATGTGTGTGCAGAAGTGCATGCCCCATGTGCCCAAAGAAGAATATATGGTATCCCTCTCTATTGCTGTTCCACTTTATTTTCTTGAGATGGGGGTCTCTCTCACTGCAGCTGGAGTTGCCAATCTTGTCAGACTGGTTAACCAGCAAGTCCCAGCGATTCTCTGGTCTGTGGCCCCCACATGACTGGGGTTACAGCCATGTATGGCCATACCCAGCTTTCACCATGGTGCTAGGGGTTCTCTCAGGGCCTCATTTCCCCATATTTCTCTGTAAAATTAAATGACAATTTTTGTGCCCATTAAACAAATAGCATGAGTATGTGTAAGTGCTTATGAAAGTAAATTGTGTGTACTGAGTAAAGCAATAAGCAGGCCACACAGTTTCCTCCTTAGTATGTCTGGAACAGACATATATAGGCTGGTGCAGAAGGGTAAAAAACTACAAATATTCAATTGTTCCTTGCAATTCATGGGTACTCTATCCACAGATTTAACCAAACATTGACAAAAAATAATTGGAAAAAAATTATGTCTGTGCTGAACATACAGTCTCCCCCCTTCCCCCACATCCTTCCCAAATAATACAGTGTGGCAATAGTTTTCATAGCATCTCCATTAGTCCATAGCATCTCCACAGCATTCAGTCCACAGCATCGCTTTAACATTCAGTTCATAGCATCTCTGCAGCATTCAGTGTTATATGCAATCTAGAGATGATTTAACATAGAAAGAGGGTGTTCATAGGGTCTTTGTAGGCTCTGAGCCATTTCATAGAAGCAACTTGGTCATTGGGTGTCTGTAGGGGCTCCTGGAACCCATTCCTTGTAGGCTTTGGAGGAAAACTGTGTCAGGAAGGAGCAACACTATGAAGATAAGTGAAGTGAGGCAGGTGGGTGGAGAAGGCAAGGTATGCATGTGGTCTTAAAGCATGGTCAAGAGAGGCATCTGAGCGTTCAGCAGTTTAAAGTGATTGCTTGCAAAGCCTGCTGGCTGGGGTTCAGTTCCCCAGTACCTACACAAAGCCAGATGTAAAGTGTTTCATGCAGCTGGAGTTCATTTGCAGTGCCAAGAGGGCCTGGTGTGTTCATATTCTCTCTCTCTCTCTCTCTCTCTCTCTCTCTCCAACCACACTCACAAATAAATAAATAAATAAATTTTAAAAGACATGAGCACATGAACAAAAATTGGAATAAAATGCAACATAGGCATTCAGACACAGGGAAGAGCAAACTAAAACTTCTTGTGCCTGGCAGTTTCAAAAATGCAGGAAGTAACTGAAAGCAATAGGACCTGCATAGAAGCAGCATGAAGCCAATGGATGATCAGGATGCTGGGAGGTTGATGAGGCTAGGCCCCTGGCTCCAGAGCTTGGTTCTCCACTGCAGGGTTCCTGGTTCCTGGATGTCACCAGGCCCCCAGATCTTTAGCCCAGATCTCCCCTGCCCAGTCCCTGGGAGGCTTGGATGACATTAGGGTCCTGGCACCCAGACTGAGTCCTCCGCTGGGGAGCCAGTCTTCCCTGCATTTTCTCAAGAAAACCTTGGCCTGTAGGATCTAATCACAAGCCAGAAATAGCGTGGGAACAGAGCCTGGACTTTTGAGGATCAATCCTAGGCTGGGGAAGGGAATGGGACGGATATCTAAAAGTAATAAAGCCCTATTCCCCTTCTCTGCCCCCTGGCAAATTGGTCAGGACTCCTCCTTATGTCTACAGATTTTCTGTCAATCTGTCGCTAAACCTTCACTTCCACTTTGCTGTACTTGTCTTCCTCTCTCATTTTTTTTAATTGTCCATAATGAGTTACATTGTTTAGTGGGCCAACAATGAGTTGTTATCCCCAATTCCTCATTGCCCCTCCTCCCCATCCCCAGTCAGCTGGATATCCTCCTCCGTGGGCCATCTGGATCAGTCTTTGTAGTAGGGGACCATGGATAGCCTAGTATTCAGTTGGGTTCTCCTGACCCAAGTGTGTTATTACTGAGGGGTGCCATGCCTCTGGTATTCTCCCCCACCACGGCTCTCACAATCTTTCTGCCCCCTCTTCTGCTAAGTTCCCTGAGTCGTGGTGGGTGAGTATTAAGGCTGCTTTAATGTTGTGAGCTTAGGGTTTTTTGTGTCGAGATTTGTTGGTTTCTGTCTCACTGGCTTATCCTTTGTTGATTGAATGGCTGTGGCTGTGGGTCCCTTGTTCATCCCATCATTCTCTGCAGGGTTCCATATGGATCCTCCACAATATGACTGTGGTGGCTCATTTCTTGCCAGGATCTCAGCTTTTTGCCTGTGGTCGGTTGGTAGGGTTATATGGGCCACAGCTCTCTCACTGCATCCTGAAAAATACAAACATAATCTCCATTAGAGAGTGAGATCAGTATAGGTTAACAAATATACACCATTCTGGATTACCTAGATTCGATTTTTAGAAGCCCTCTCTCATCTTGACTGGATGAAGAAGAACCCACCTATGACTGTGGGTATCAAGTGGCTAATACCTATAGGATCTTCGGGTAAATGGCTGTGGGGTATTGTTGTATCTCCAAACCAGACATAATTTTGGGGGCAACAGTATTTATTGAAACTAACAGATCCAGGGGAAGTTAAGGAAAAAGGGCTGGCTCCCTTTTACAGAAGCAAGCAGAGAGAGAGAGAGTTAACCCACCACCAGCACCTCAAGCAAGCAAGCACATTCTAACACTGTAATTCACAAAATGCAGAACTGTCAGACCAGGGTTTCTGCTTTTCTTTTGCTATCTATCCTTAGTATTTTGCATCCAAATTAGAAAGGGCCAGTCCCCAGGAGGCTAGGCCAAAGTGACACTTCCTCCAGCCAGAAGCCTGGAGACAATGAACAATTTAATAAACACAATTATAATAAATTCTATTGGGGGACATTATTCAAACTACCACAGGTATGAATACTGAGGGATAGACAATGTGCTCATGGTCTTGTCCTGAGAAGCTGGTAAGATGGAACTTCGGTGTGGTGGGATGAAACGAGGAATTGTGAGAGAAGAGGGTGTTGGTTGTGCTGGGCTGGAAGCAAGAGTTTGATTTAGTTGTGCTGAGTCGTGGGTGCCTGCCAGGCATCCACGTGGATGTGCTTAGAGGGAAGTTGGATGCCAATGTGTGTGGCTGAAAGGAGCAGCTGGAGCCAAACAAGTTAAAGTTGGGAATCATTGTGTGTGGGTAACTAAAAATCTTGGGACGATGTGATCCTCAAGGAAGCAAGCATAGAGAAAGGTCTGAATGGTACACCAATATTTTCAAGTCAGGAAGATGAAAAGGAAGGGAGTCCAGAAGTCCACTGAAGACAGGGCACTGTGCCCAGCACAAAGCAGGGCTCAGGAAAAGCCCAGCACCCAGTATCAAGCAAAGACAGCAAGAATGAAGAAGAGTATGGTTCCCTCCATATTCCTGTTGCTCTCCTATATCCTCTCTGGTTGTCCTCACTCAGGGCCTCAGACTTGCAATACCTTAGTAAACACAAAATGACACAATCAGGGTATATTACAATAGCCATCCTGGGACATTAACCAAAATATTCAAATCAGTGGAGCAGTAGAGGCCTTTGGGACTTCAGTAGAGTGATGTCACTGTACGAGGCCAAAACTGGGAGGGTCAGGGGGTTGCATGAGGTTCCAGCTCCCAGAGCTACTACCTCAGATAGGTCATTTAAGGCTTCCACTTGTGAGGACAGGTGCTACCATTTATGGAAGAACACTGACCACATCACCCATGACATCCCTACCATTTGTTTTTCTAGTTTCCAAAATACATCCTATTCTCAATTATCACTAGGAGCTAAAGATGTCCCTCCCTCCCTCTCTCCCTTCCTTCCTGTCTTCTTTCCTTTCTTCTTCCCTCCTTTCCTTTCCTTTCTTTCTTTCTTTCTTTCTTCCTTCCTTTCTTCCTTCCCTTCTTCCTTCCTTCCTTCTGAAATTTCCTCCTTTTATTTCCCTCCTTCCTTCACTCTCTTCTTCCTTTCCTCTTTTCTCCTTCTCCCATCTCTCCCTCTTTCTATTTTCCAAGTTTCTTTCTGACAGAAAGGGAGAACTTTCTCATGATCCTTTGCCTCAGTCTCCCAAGTGCTGAGGCTTCAGGCCACACTACCACACCTGCCTCTCTCTTTTCCTTCTGGGGTTAGCCTAAGTTTTTTTGACCATTTTGTCACCATAGTGCAGTGAGAGAAGTGTTACTTGGGGGCAAACATCCCGCCCACCAGAAGACCAATTTTATGAACAATATTAGTTTACTTCCTTACACAATTACCTTCATTGGATTGCATTGTAAGAATCATGCCCTTGGCTTTAATTAAACATCCTTGAAACAGTCATGCAAAGTTCACTACCACAAGCGCAGAGGAGCTCCTATTTCAGGCACCGTCCTGTTCCATTCTGGAAAAGCCTTTCCCAAGGGCATTTCTGTGGAGTATAGGTCTGCAAAATATTAATAAAACTTTCATTATGAGGAAACATTAGTAAGTTTTTTGGGGGGCAGCATTTTTCCTGAGGGGCTCTTTTTAATTAATTAACTAACTGAAAAATTAATTAATTAATTTGCAAGCAGAGAGACAAATAGAAGAGAGATAGGGAGAACGAATGTGCCAGGGCTTCCAGCTGCTGCAAACAAATTCCAGATGTGTGCACCCTTTTGTGCATCTGGCTTTACGTGGGCACTAAGGAATCGCAACCGGGTTGTTAGGCTTTGCTCTAAACTCTCTCTCCAGCCCTCCTGAGGGTTTCATTAGAGGCTTCACTAATGAAATTTATTGTGAAGCCTCGGTAGAGGGATAAACTGCAGCATTTCCCATTCCATTTAGTGGGCCAGAGGTTCCTATGTTGGGCTCCATCTCTGGGGTGTAGAGTTCCACTCTCCCAGCAGAAGAGGCCGTGAGTGCTTGCTTCATGCTCTGTCGGGTCATCGCATGCAGAAGACACAGGGGAGGGATTGACTTGCAATTAGCAGAGTATCTGTGTCATGTCTATATCAGATACCACCTTCTGCAATTCATGATGGCAGGAGATACACTTCAAATATATCACTGCATGCCCTTCTATGAAACCATGCAGAGACCGAAAATATTAGAGCTACAATTCACTGTTGGGAAAAGGACAGCGATATGTTTTTGGGTTTGTTTCCTGGCATTGATGGGGCGCAATGCCAGTCATTTTTTGGGAGAGCTCTGGGACAGCAGTGAATTTCACGCTGTCCTCCTCTATGGAAGGACAAACACATGTGCCACAGCCATTCCTAGATTTCAGTCTGAGGCTCTATGGAAGTCCTGTAAGAATAGTTGGTTCTTCCCTGTCTCTGGCACATTGATCAGGTGTGAGTGCAGACTGCATGCCTACCTTGGAGGGGTGTTTAATGATTTAGAAGTCAAAGGTTCTACTTGAAAGTAGAAATTGAAAACGTCAAAAACAAGAACAAAAAAAGAAAACAAGGAAAAAAATAAGGTAGGAATTGAATTATATTTTTGCTAAATCTTCCAAAAGTGCGGAGCCAAAAAGGTGGCAGACGAGTGGATGCATACAGGTTTGCCTTGGACTTAAGGCTACCTCTTGGCCAGTATGACAGTCACATATCACGCGTACCCTTGAGGGAAGCAGACTAGACAGCTTCAGTCAGCCTGAGGAATTGCAGATGGGCAAATGTCTGGAAATGAGGTTCGAAGGATGCTTAGTAAATTCTATCGCTCGCAATATGAACTGAACTACCTGAAATTTCATCCTTAGAGCATGACTTTAAACTATTGAAGATTTTTCTATGTTCAGGAGACTCTGGAAATAAAAATCCCTGGTGCTGATCTTTCCTCCCTATCAGCTAGCAACTACTTCTCAAGGGTACTTCTCAGCAGCATGCCCCAAGATTCCCCCACTATTAGGAGGACCCAGCAGCTGCTTAACAACTTCCAGGGCTGTGTTCTGTTTGGGGTCGTGGAACGTCATTTTGAGTTTCCAGACATGTCTGCTCTCTGGTCACTTGCAGGGGCTTAAGAGATGAGGGAGACATCCTGAGGTTAGTTCACTGTTGTTCCTTGGCCCAAGCCCCTCAGGCTCCTAGCCAGAGAGACACTCTGCAGGCTCTGCCACAGGAAAAGCTTGAATCTTCAAAGGGAACAAGAGTGGAAGGACCCTAGACAGGTACCTGAAGCCAGGCAGGACAGGGCGACAATGGGGGTGGCACTGGAGTTTGCATGGAGTGGAGAAAGCTGTATCCCCTCCTTCCTAACCCACTGTACTAGTAAGGTCTTCTGAAGAGACAGGACCAAGAGGATGCCCATGTATTCACTTACTGTGGTAGTTTGAATGCATGCTCTGCCCCACCCCCTAGACTCAGGTGTTTTGTTAAAGCTTGCCTCCAGCTGCCTGGCTGGAAGAGGTGTCACTGGGGCAAATCCTGGGGTCCAGCCCTAAGGTGTGTTTGGAGGTGTATGGCTCAGATTGGCAGCCCAAAGGTATACAGAGTAGCCTGAGCTCTGCCTGAGACCCTGCTTTTTTTTTCTTGCTGGTTTGTGCTTGTTTGTGGTGCTGGCTGTTTTGGTGCTCTCTCTCTCTCTCTCCTCTCTCTCTCTCTCTCTCTCTCTCTCTCTCTCTCTCTCTCTCTCCTTGATTTATGAATGGGAACCAGCTTTCTCTTCCATTTTCTGGAACTTCCCTGGATTTGTAAGCTTGAACTCAATCCCTTCCTCCCCTGAGCTGTATCTTGTTTGTTAGGATGTCCATCCCAGTAATGTGGCGCTGACCACAACACTTATTTATTTTGCTTATGTGTAACATGGTTTGTATGTGCATGTGTGTGCACGTGTGTGTTATATGTATGCGTATGTGCCCGTGTGACAAACCAGACACTTGCCTCTGTGGGCTGTGCCTGCCTGTGGTGGCCAGAGCAGAATGTCAGATGTCCCCTTCCATCACTCTTCAGCAAACTCTTATTTGAACCACAGTCTGTTACTGACTTTGTTTTGTGTAGCAAATTCCTCCACGTTGCAATCTTACCTCCTGAAAGAGGAAGGAGGCTCTGGGGATTAAGGAAGTCAAGTCTGGGAGACCTGAAGACCATTCCCCAAGGTTCTAGGAATGATAACTGTTGAAGGGCAGACTTTGACCAATGACATAAAGAGAGAGCAACTGCTTGGGGAGGAGACTCTCTGACTGAACTTCCTGCAAATCATGTAATGTGCTCCAGACTCGGAGGAGCTGAGCTGCCTCCAGGCTGTGCAGAGACAGCTTCTCTGGGTTGTCAGCTATGCTTTTGAATCATCCTTTGCTCCTATAAGCAACCCTTCACATTGCTCCATAAGTCACCCCAGTAAACTCATTGGTTCACCAAAACAGGTTTTGGTAAATCATACTTTGGTCTGTCTCCTTTGCTTTATCTTGGGTGAACAGATGTGTGTTAGCATCTTCCCAGGGAAAAAGTTTATCCTGACATCTTAAAGCTTGCCATTTTTAAAAAAATTATTACTATTTTATCTTTTTTGGGGAGAGTTCTGGCATTCTTGGGTCTTATGTACAGGCCCCACCCAGTGTTTTCTATGGGGATTCATATTCAAGCCGTCTTTCAGGCTTCCTCGGGACCCCATCCTTGCACAGGAAGGGTTCTGAATGGCTGAGCTGTTTCCAGCCTGACTTACTTGTTCTTATGTATATGTTTATATGTATGTGCCTGAGCGTGGGTTTGAGGAATGTAGGTGCATGTGTGCATGTGGAGGTCAAAGGACAATCTTGGATGTTTTTCCTCAGGAATGTTGTTCACTTTTTTTGTAGACAGTGTCTCACATTGGCCTGGAGCTTATCTAGTAAGCTAGCTAGAATGGCTGGCCATTGAGACCCAGGGATGCTCCTGCCTCCTTGGCGCTGGGATTACCAATGCACACTGCCACACCCAGTATTGAGATATGGGTTCTAGAGGTGGAACTTAGATCCTTGTGCTTGCAAGATACTTGCCAGTGTTTGACCAGCTGAACAGAGTGGAGAATTGACTCACATGATCATGGAGGCTGAGAAGTCCCACAGTCTTCTGTCTGCAAGCTGCAGAAAAGCCAGAGGAAAGTGAGTCTGAAGAAAAGCCAGAAAGGAAAGCCAGAGAGGAGTGAGTCTGAAGGTCTGAGGGCCAGATTGGAGGTGCAATTGATGATGCTTACACACATCCTGGAGTCCAAAGTTTCCAAACCCAGTTGTACCAGTGCCCCAGGGAGAACAATTTCATCTTCTTTCACCTTTCATTCAGTTGTCCCCTCCACCTAGGGAATTGGTGCTTCAAGGAACTGAATTCTCTTTACTCAACCTATTGGTCATAGACATATCTGTTCTGTAAGCACTCTCAAGAAAGGTGCAACTTGAAATGACATTGCTAGCTGTCTGGGCACATCCTAACCTTTGCAAGAACTTCTGGGAGCCCTTTTGTGGGGTCACATAAGCTCCCTGAGTGAGCACATAAGATCAAGATGTGGTAAAGTCAACTGGAAAGCAGTCACCTGCAGCCTGTAAGCACTGCTTTACCTTGGGAGAGCTGTATTCTTTCTTCACAGAAGATATATGTGGGACTCAATGGGGGAACCCAGAATGAGAAGCAAGCAGGTAGTGACTTCCAGGCAGCCAGCCATAGGCAGGGGATCTGGAAGAGTAATGAAGCCACCATGGGCTCATGTAGAACCTAGGAGAGGTAGTCATTGGGAGAAATAACCAATAATCATGGCTGCCCTGCTGTGAGTGCCTATCAGAAAGCTGCTATTCTTTTTTTTTTTAGAAAGCCACAAGACAGACCCAGTGTGATTGGAAGTAAAATGTCCCCATGGACTCACATATTTGAATGCAATCTCCAGCCTGTGGTGCTGTTCTGAAAGATTGTACAACTTTTAGAAGATAGAACCTTGCTGGAGGAAGTGTGTCACTGGTGGTGGGTCTTGAGATTTTATAGTCCAACTCCACTTGCTGTCTTCAATCTGTCTCTCTCTCTCTCTCTCTCTCTCTCTCTCTCTCTCTCTCTCTCTCTCTTTCCTCCTTGCTGATGTGAAGATGCTATGCTGGTCATCCTTCTGCTCCTGCCATGCTGTCCACCATGATGGACTTCCCCTTGAAGCTGTAATTCAGAAATAAGCCTTTTCCTTTCTTTACGTGCACTTTGTCTCAACAACGAGAAAGTAACTGATATAGAGAAGCAGGACATTTTCCCTGGTAAACCTGGCAATGTGGGAGTCTTGGAACTGGTTTGCAGGATGAATGTGGAAGGTTTGGAACTTGGACTAGAGAAGCCTTTAAGTGCTATAAGCCAAGCTTAATGGGCCATCCTTATGGGAGCTTAGAAGATTAGGCTGAGAGAAATGTGGACTCTGGAAGCTTGATTTAAGAGGCTTCAGAGGGGAGCAAGGACTCTATTGGGGAACTGAGCTAGAAGCAGTTCATGAAATATTCTGGCAAAGAATCTGGCTGCATTATGCCTGTGTTCTGAGAACTTGAGCAAAGTTGAATTTAAAAGTAATACACTAAGGTGGAGGGAATTTCAAGGCAGAAAAACATTAAATCTGTGATATGGACTATTTTTGCTGCTCTGATTCAGACCTATCATGAAAGGGGAAAAATCCAAAGCAGAAAGATATGAAAAATATAATTTGACACAGAAATAAATGTAAACAAATTTAAAGTCCCAGGCACAGATACTGCAGCCACTTCAGCTATAATTTCTGAAGAGATTACCACCACCCAGGAAAATCTACTGCTCTGCGTTGGGACAATAGGAAAGATGAGCCAAAGGCCAGACTATCAAAGGCTCATTGAAAGGAAAAGCCTGAGGGAAGAATGAATGATGGAGGTCTTCCCTTCTCAAGGACAGGGAGAGAGGATGCTTCAGCTCTCGTCCAAAGCCACTTTCATCCCAAGCTAGTAGAGCTGGGCAACATCACCCATGCGATACTGCTTTTGACAAAAGGAAAGATGCAGGATGGAGGTTATGTAATGTTGCATCAAGGTTCCAGAGGGTTGCTGAGGCTAAACCATGTGAGGCAGGGTCAGGGTCCCTCAGGAGGTCCTGTATGGCAACTGTATGAAGCTGTGAAGGTGAATCTAAGTTTCAATGGAGACCCCAGGATGTTGGAGGTTCTAGGACCATGGGACATCCACCAAAGAAAGCTGTTGACTCAGGCCGATTCTTGCCCTGGAGAGAGGCTATAGGTAGCACAATTAGAGGAGTGAATTAGAGGTGACTGGGACCCCCAAAGGTAACCAGGATTGTCCTTGGACTTGTGCATGCAGGCAGGCTCCACTTATCTC
>PVHP010052919.1:0-10749 GCA_004024765.1 Zapus hudsonius
AGACAGAACATACACAGTAAGCAATGGTAAGCTGTATATATGAACAAGTAGAACATGGGGGTGGGGACAGGGAGTGCTGGTGGCAGCTGAAAACAAGGTAGATAGAGGTGGCACATACCTGGGATCCCAGTACTTGGGTGGCTGAGGCAGGAAGATCCCAAGTCCCAAGACAGCCTGGACTACAAAGCAAGATGATGTCAATGAATAAGTGAACAAATAAATGAATGAAAAAGAAAATTTGGTAGAAGAGTTCATTCATTCAAGACATTGATTGATGACCCACTATGTGCAAGGCATTGTTTTGGGTCTATACATCAGTGACTAAAACAAAGATTCCTATACACACACACACACACACACACACACACACACACATACACACACACACACATATGAGTGTGCATTCTAGTAGGGGAGAAACAATAAATGTCATAAAAAGTAAAACATGAATCACTGAGCACAAAATCAAGTGTTAACATGTGTTGGAAGAACAGAGCAGGGAATTAGTGTGCAGGAGGCGTGCCCATTAGATGCTGTGGTTGGTGAGTAAGCTTTCCAGAGAGATGACGTGTGAGCAAAGGCTTCATGCTGGTGAAAGAATTCTCTGTGAGGATGTTTGCCAATGAGACAAATAAGCCTGGTGTTTTCAGATTAGCCCGATGCTTACAGCTTCTTTCTCGTTCTTTCTATCCAGCCTTGAAAAATGCATCACCTCTTATACAGTAAACACATCAGGAGACTTTACGCATATAGGGAGAGATGCATCTGCATTGATACCTGGAAACGAGGCAGCATCTCACAATGACCAGAAAGCAGCCTGAGGCCGAGGGCACCGAAGGTGTACTGGGTCCTTGTGATATCATTGGCCCATTAACTCAGTTCTTAAGCCACCTAGTTCTGAACTTCTTATGTGAAACTGTACCCTTATAGCTCAGGGATTGGATTGGGGTTTTCACTTCCTTAGCATAAAACACATCCTCGCCCTTCCTTATTTCCTTGCACTGAGCTGTGTCCTCACTCCTTCAATCCATTTCAAGACAACTATCACAAACAATATTTTCATTCTCTTTCCCACCACATGCTCATCCTTTGCCTTTGGACAATTCTGTCCTATATTTCCCAACCTGGGCTCATCTTGAGTGCTGTTAATCTATGTGACAGAGTGGGAAGCAAGCAAACAAATAAACAAAACACACGTCTACAGGGCCTTGCTCTGGCAATCCAATAAATTCCAGGAGTGACACAGCCCACCTCCTTTCACAGTCTGTTGGCCAGAACAAATCATGTTACCCTCTGCACCCATATTATCACAGATGCCCCAAAGATGGAAACACTGTGTGAGTAGCAACACTAGTCAAATTGAGGAAAACCAAATTCAATTTTTAAAGTCAAGTATATTTATATCAAAGGAATTAATAAAATAATGAGAGGAACAAATGCACAAATACCAAGAATGATTATTTTACAAAATCAAGGAATGAAGATATGAATGTTTTAGAATCTTATAACTTTTATTTATTAAGCTTTTTAAAACATATTTTATTTATTCATTTTCAAGCAGAGAGATGAGAGAGAGAGAGAGAGAGAGAGAGAGAGAGAGAGAGAGAGAGAGAGAGAGAGAACACCAGGGTCACCCCCTTGTGGGTCTGGCTTATGTGGGTCCTGGGGAATTGAACCCAGGGCCTTAGGCACTGGAGGCAAGTGCC
This sequence comes from Zapus hudsonius, assembly GCA_004024765.1. Lineage (NCBI taxonomy): Eukaryota > Metazoa > Chordata > Mammalia > Rodentia > Dipodidae > Zapus > Zapus hudsonius. Next base: position 1,707 of record PVHP010052919.1, read on the forward strand.
TTAACCACTGAGCAATTTCTCCAATCCTTTATTAAGCTTTTGAATAAGCAAATCCATTAAAGGTAGAAAAAAACAGCCTAAGCATAATTTATCTTCTATTACCATTAAAAAGATAACTATTAATTTAGGCTAAAAAAAAAAAACCAAACCTCCTTTCTTAGAAAACAAAATGAGTGTGCCTGGTTTTGCAACAGGATCTTTACCAGAATTCTAAGTAGCCTCTGTCCACAGCTGTTCATGGGTCATTATGAAGACTCTTAGAGGTCAACTGTTCTAACCTCCAATATGGGCATCTCTTCCACAGCTCTCCATATCTTCACTGAAGCAGAGAAAGCCCACCACTTTCTAAGTGTGGAAACTTAGCCTATTCATGGATAGGCAAAAAAGTTCAGGACTCTTCCTCATATGCCAAAAGTAGCATCTGTGAGCTTTCGGTGTGTCCTCTGCGGCAGAGGGACAGCCTCTTTGCTTTGTGACATCCCTTCTTCTAGGAGTTTCTCTGGGCCCTGGGTTTTCTCTTTCTGCTGCTGTTCCTCCCTGTGGCGTGGCCCTCGTGCCTGGTTCTTGCTGGTGGCTCTCCTGGGAGGGCATAGTGGAGCTTGAGGTGTGTTGAAGAGGCATTGGAGGACAGTAACTACAAACACTGAGCACTCATATCTGATTCTTAGTGTTTTTCTCTGTCCAATGGTGACTAGCTACCCTTATACCTTAGCATTGTTAAGACAATTATACAGATTATACCTGAAAACTAACAGGTGCACAATAAACATTTCAATGATACTTTTTATATGATATATAGAATTCAGCATGATAATTTTAATGTGGTCTGATAAGGAGCTAGTTCCCTTCTGGGAGCATCATTTTAGGCCTTCACATACATAGCCTGAAAAAGATCAATACTATCTGTAGGGGGTAGTCAGGATATATTATTAATTCATATTGTATTTAAAAGTACCAGTCTCTACCAAGTCCCAACCTTACTGAAGTTGTAAGCATTTTAAGCCCAATGTGTATGTATTTGAGTTGGGTAGAAATCAGTATCCCAGTCAGGTCCAAATCCTTTTTGTGAAAGGATTCCAATATGAAAGATCAGCAAATGTTTACATTTGCATGCGAGATGGAATAAAAGTCAGTAGTAGAGGCCAGTAAGCTAGAAAGGGGCTACAAGGGAGGGAGGAGCAAGGAGACTTAAGGGGAGGGTATATATGTAAGTAGATGAATTGATTACTGGGGGTGCAATGGCCTAAGTGGGGTCAGGGGAAGGGATTGAGTAAAGGAGGGGTGGGAGGAGGGCTAGTCTAAATTTAAGAGGTTTAGAATAAGCCATATGGAAACCTACTTCTTTGGATAATGGCACACACAGAAGCCACAGATTGTTACTAGAAAAATTCAGTGCCAGGGATGGGATACCTTCCAGTGAGTTGTTGGCAAGGGAAGTTCCTGAGCCCCCCAAAATATTACAGGCCATTGGTTGCCCACCAGGATGAGATGGTAAGACCCTATTGCTGAAGACCACATATACTTGGGCTGCAGGTCACTATGAAATCGAACTGGAGTTGAGCTGGAAACTTCCTCCCTGTTAACCAACTGACAGAAAGCTGGAAAAAGCTATGGCTGCGTGCAGCCCTAGGGGAGAGAGAAGTCATCAATGGTGGTAAACAGCAGTGGACCTTGCATGCCTTAAGACTGGCCAGTCAAGCCAGATGAGCCAACTGGTGTAATAGTGGCACATCTGTTATGGAGGAAACCAACTGCTCTCTAATTATATTGGAGGCCTGCACCAAGGAAGAGAATACATGCTTAGGTTCTGAAGACCTAGTCAAAAGCCTATGGTCAAGGAGGTCATGAGACCTAGGGGAGTAATGCCTGCTGTTACCTGGCTAAATGCATATACTGTGCCTACAAAAATGCCTTATGAACACTGTTTTTTAAAAAATATTTTATTTATTCATTTTCAAGCAGAGAGATACAGAGAGAGAGAGAGACAGAAAGAGAGAGAGAGAGAGAGAGAGAGAGAGAGAGAGAGAATACCAGGGCTACCACCTTGTGGGTCTGGCATATGTGGGTACTGGGGAATTGAACCTGGGTCCTTAGGCACTGGAGGCAAGTGCCTTAACCGCTGAGCCATCTCTCCAGCCCCTGAACACTGTTTTTTAAATGTGCATACCCATATAATAATGCTACTCTCACTCTTGGCTTGAGAAGCTTCTCTTTTTCAGATGGTGGTGACCACTGGGATGACTCGAAAGTCACCACAGTGCTGAGAAGAAATGACAGTGGAGTGTTCAGCCCTGGGACATCTCTATCACACTTCCTGAAGCTCAGAGTCTACTGTGGAAGAGGTGGTGGAAAGATTGTAAGAGCCAAAGGAAGGGTAGGACTACATATAATGCAATCTTCCAGACACAAAATGGCCTTGATATTCATGACTTCACAGTGCCCAACGCTACCTTTAAAAGATATTCAAAATGGGAGGAAAAGATATCAAAACAAAATAGAAACTAATTGAGAGGGGGTGGGTGTGGGAATTATCATGGTTTATTGTCTACAATTATGCAAGCTGTCAATAAAAGGTTTTTAAAAAAAGATGAAACCAGATAGCATCTCTATGATACAAACTGGAAAGAAATGAAAAAAAAGATTAGCTGTCTCCTCAGCAGTGCACAGTGTACAGATCTGATAGGGATGTGGTCACTGGACACAGCCAGACCCAAAGTTTGCATCTCAACTCTTACATGTTAACATGGAGGAGTTATTTAACTTTGCTAAGCCTCAGCTTCAAATTTTTAAAAAAATATTTTATTTATTTGAGAGTGAAAGAGGTAGAGAGAGAAAAAAGAGAAAGAGAGAGAGTGAATGGGTGTGTCAGGGCCTCTAGTCACTGCAAATGAACTCCAGATACTTGCACCCCTTTGTGCATCTGGCTTTACCCAGGTACTGGGGAATTAACTCAGGTTGTTGGGCTCTGTAGGCAAGTGCCTTAACCACTGAGCAATCTCTCCAGCCCCTCAGCTTCATCTTTTGTAAACTGGCAGTAATAACTTAGTAATAGTGCTTATTCCAGTGAGATGTATGAATAAGTTGTATACCTTCTGTGACTTTATTCTAGTAATTAACAAGAATGGTTGACCAGAACAGGACTCACATGTGGGCCCTGCACCCACCTGCTGCTACCCTCCTCTAGGTTCTTTGTGCCCATCACCCAGCCCACAAAGCGCCATCTTTCAGGACCGCCTTGCCAATCTGCACAAAGGTGGGTTTCTTTGGACAGCCTGTGGGCGTTTCTCCTTCTTTCACCTCAGACCCTGGGTAGACCATTATCATTTTCAATTCTTTCTTAATTGGTTCCTCCTTGTCTAAAGGTCTCTGGTTTCCAGGCCAGCACATTTCCTGAGGTGATCCCTAGATGACGTGATGTGAGTTTCCTGGCTTCTTCCAGAAGGAGTTCTTGCAGTGAAGAGTGACACCAGTGTCTGTGGACTCATGTGCATCTGTGCCCGACGGTGCAACAGGGCTCCAGTTACATCTTTGGGGCTCTGATATCTCCACCATCAAATGAGAGCTCAGGTTCCTCATCGCTTTTGCCATCACCACAGGCAATTAGGATTTAGTTGAGGGAACTGAAATTTAATTCTAGCTAGCAGCTCAATTCAGACTCCTACAATCTGGCTGGGGTGAGGCAGTAATGCATTCTGCTGATCGGGTGAGCGAAGGAAGAACCACCCCCTACCCTTCACCCCCCCACACACACCAAGGAAGTCATTCCAAGTAGTCTTAAACAAGTCCTTTTGTTGATGACTTTATCCAAGAGACCATCTTCCCTGCCAACTTCTCTCCTCCACAGAAGTCTTCTGGTTGGGGGGATGCAGGCACGAAAGGCCTGAGCCAGCCCCAGAGCTGTCTGAGTTCTGTCAGTTGTCAATCCCCCAGACTGTCCCTTTGGGAAATGGCCCAGGGAATTATCAGAATGGTTGAAATGGTGTAGACGTCCTCTTCTCAGACTAGCTCGGTTAGTCTATGTCTGATTTTTTTTAGGCAATGATAATAGCAACAACCTTCCATTGCTTTAAGTATTATGTACTGTTATTTTGAACACTAGACTTCAAATCCTCCAGGTCACAGGTAAGAGGGTGAGATCCAGAATGGAAGCAGACTTGAAGCTTCTTCGTAAGCTGCAGCAAATGGACACTGAAACAGCATGGATATTGCCCTGAAAAGGAATGAAGAATTAAAAAAATCAAAATTATGAACTGGAGAGTATGGATTAAGAGAGAAAAACTTGCTAAACATAATTCCCAAGCTGCTGGTAGAGTTTTATATAGATATGAAAAGGTGATGCTAAAAGAACTCAGAAAGCCTTAAAAATGAAATCTACCTACTGGTGTACAAAGTACAGTCGTCACCACATCCACTGGTGAAAACGCACCCGAGCTTTGACATAGCTCATGAAAAGAGCCTGCTGCCAGCCCTGACATGTGCTATGCAAACAGAAAAGTCAGTTCCTTGCCATTTTCCTGTTGTGGACATCACTATATATAATTTTTTTTCATGCCTGAAGCTGATATTCTTGATGCTCTATCAAGAGTCTTAATTTTGAGGAATTGCTGCCAGTTACCAAGTCCTAATGCCACAATTTACATTTTGACTTTCTTGAAAAGTGAATATTTTAGCATAAATTTAATTCACTGGGAAAGATTTACAGGCCCCCAGTGTCCATATGATTACAGCTTTTAGTCTCTTTAACTCCAGCACTCTCCGATTTTACGGATCCCAAGCCATCTATTAACCAGTTTAATTGCTCTAGCTTTTCCCTCTTGGGGTTCATCTCCACCAGCTTCTATCTCTGCGTTAGCACGGAGGCCCAGGACACTGGAGATTCCTCTCGCAGAGGCTAAAGCAGCCTGAACTTCACATTGCATCCAACTTGTTTCTATTGTGACCAATGGATGTCTGTCTACAGATACAGTTCTTTGTGAAAGCTGTCTAGATCAGAAGGGCAGGGTTATATCTCTCCCTTCTGCTGATCAAGTAGGACACAGTCCCTACCAAGGACAACAGAAATAGAGAAGTAATAGCCATGCTGGGGAGCTCTAGCACTAAGGTCACTTTCACTAGAACCTTTGATGGGGTTGTGAGTACAGCCCAGTGGTAGAGCCGAGCACGTACCAGACCCTGGGTTCAAGCCTCAGTACAGAAAGGAAAAAGTATCTTTCATACTGTTATGAAGGGTCCACTTTTCACTTAGAGGTTGCAGTTAAAGTTCATCTTTCTCCCAACTAGCTAATTTTAACTTTTTTAAAAAAAGTTTTTTTTTTTTTGTTTTTTTTTGAGATAGGGTCTCACTCTAGCTCAGGCTTACCTGAAACTCACTCTAGTCCCAGGCTGGCCTTGAACTCACAGTGATCCTCCTATCTCAGCCTCCCAAGTGCTGGAAATACAGTTGTGCACCACCATGCCTGGCTATTAATTTTAATTTTATCTTTATTTTATTATTATTTTTATTTATTTGAGAACGAGAAAGAGAAGGGGGGAGAATAAATGAGTACAGGCACACTGGGGTCTCTTGTCACTGCAAACGAACTCCAGACACACGCCCCACTTTGTGCATCTGGCTGTACGTGAGTACTGGGGAACTGAACCCAGGTCAGCAGACTTTGCAAGGAAATCACTGAGCCATCTCCTCAGCCCCAAACTAGTTAATTTTAAATGGCATAAGTAAACAACAAAAACTCTTCCCTAGAAAATATTTTGTGTGAATTGCTGGGTGTGGTGATGCACCCCTTTAATTCCAGCACTTGGGAGGCAGAGGTAGGAGGATTGCTGTAAGTTCAAGGCCATCCTGAGACTACATAGTGAATTTCAGGCCAGCTTGGGCTAGAGTGAGACCTGACCTCATAAAACAAACAAACAAAATTTGTGTGATGTTCTATTATTGTATTACCACTTAGAATCCTAATTGGTATTGTCAAACTATAAACATAGAAATTTCATAAAATGTTCTGCAGAGCATCTGTGATTCTAAACATTTCAGAGCATTGTTGGAGGGCCAGAAGGATTGTCAAGTGGTGTGTATACCATATCTTTAAATAGTGACAATCAGAGATAAAGATCCAAGAGAAAGCCTCAAAGGGCTGAAAAGTGCCACACGAGTGACATTGGGGTGCGTACATAGGAATATGCCAGTGGTGACCATCTAGAAAGTATGGCCAACCTGTGGTTGCCAACTGGGAGGTCGAATCATAGTGTAGTATTATGGTTTGGGATATGGCCAGAGTCACAGAAAAGGCTGGCTGGCCCTGCACATGGGTTCTACCTTGACTCTAGAGTAGTGTCTCTTCTACCTGCCAAGAAGACTCAGTATGGGAAATGTTCCTATGACACCAAGGAGTGTCTGTACTATGGTGGCTTTGGAGATGCCCCATCTGGCTTCCTGTGCCTGCTAGCAGGAATTTTAGGATTTGGGAAAACCCTCCTCTAAGGTGGCACAATATCTTGGCTTACCAGGAATGGTGAATGCCTTGCCCCCCAGGAAGCCGCTCAACTCTTGGGCAGACTGGGGCTGTTGGTCCGCCCTCATCTCTGATTTGTCTTAGCTAACAGAGAGCTCTACCTCATGAAGGCAAAATAATAACATAGTGATGCTTTATTCTAGCACTGGGAAGATTTTCCTTCAGCTGAAAGTCCTAATAGAACTGTAAATTCTCACTCAGGAGCCCACCACAGACCCCAGAGTGGGAGAGATGGAAATGCATATCCCTTATCCTCTTCCCAGGTAAGAAAATGGGGCTCTGAAGAGGCCACTAGGCCACTTGTCCCTAGAGCCAGAGATGAAAGCTAGACGCAGATCAGGGGCGAGCAGAGTTCTCTCTCCCTGTCCATTGGCCCCTCACCGTTGGGATCACTTACCTGCAAGGATCCTGGTGACAACACCCTTTCTTTTCACCAGCATTTGTTAAACCTGGCTGGGTGGTGACCCTTCCTATAGGAAGCCAAAAGGTCACACATTTCTGGCTTGAGCCTCACTCCTGAAACTGTAAACAAAGACTCTTCTGTAGGGAGAAAAAGAGAAAAGCACCAACATATTAGATGATAGATAGATAATAAATAATCGATTCATTGTAGCATTTGGTACACTAAGAGATGTCAAAGCAGGCAATCCTTATTTGCTAGTAATTTATACTGACTCATGGGTGACTCATTTGACCAAATCTACAAGTCGTTGTCAAGTGCTTCCTGCTTAGTTCAAGTCAATGCATATCTGCCAAATAAATGCTAGAGGGGGTGTTGGGGAGGGCTAGAAGCAGGGTGAAGGGATAGAATGCCATGCCAAGGAGTCTAGACTGCAGTCCTGAGCATCACACTGGGCTAGATGAAGCTCTGGAAAGTTCTAAATCCTGTTAGATATATTAGGCAATCTGTAAATAGACTCTTGAGGCAGAGCTTGTATAAATTAAAAAGAAAACTATTTTGAGCTGCATATATATGCTACTGATGTGGGTGAGGAACTAGGTCCTGTTCTTTTGCAGGAAGTCACCTAGGGACACAAGCCCAAAGGAACATGAATGCCACCCTGCTCGGGCAAGACCAGAGCTCCAGTCTGATTCAGTCTGGTTCAAGATGGTGGTAAAGAGAAGTCTCCTGGTTCTTCCTCCTTTTCTCAGGCTTGTCCTCACTCTTGGCAGGCCCTGTCCAAGTCTACACTCTCCTTCTGGGTCCACCATCCAATCAAGGTTCTTCATACGCATGTGAACTTGGCAATGAGACTCATCCTAATTGGCTTTCTAATTTATAAAAAGACCTGATCCAGAGCACCAGGCTGATTTCCCAGATATTCCCTCTTGGGACCCCGCCCAGTCAGGAGGGGGAAACCCCTCTTAGCATGGAGCTTTTCTTCTCTTGCTTCTATTCTCTTAACATAAATTCTTCTTCATGTCTGTGTTTTTCGATTATTTCTAATTGTAGACTAGAACCTGAAAGCCATTGGCTTGGTAGCTGGGGAGTTCTTTGGGAGACACTGGCTTGGGGAGTTAGGGGCTCATCCAGAGCCCAGTCTCTTAACCCCACAATGCTATCTTCACTCTTGTACATGAAGATGTTCCTTGACCTTCTGTGAGGGCATATCCTGATGAACCCATTGCTGCAAATCCATGGGTTCAATCCCGAGTGCACAAAAGAAAGATATAAATCAAAATTCATTTGATGAGACTGTATCTCTAACAAAGCAATGAATACACCTAACCGACTAAGCATCAGAGCTGAGCAACATGTGCACTGTAGAATGTGGCTTTTTCCTTTTTCCTCTCAAGATGGTGGGATGGGGAACACAGCTGCTTCTCTGCTGCTGCCCAAATGGAAAAAGAACATCGTTAGACCTTGAAAAGATCAGAAGTCAAAGTACAGTGATCCCTTGGTCCTTGGTTCCAAGGCTGCTGTGTACAGAAAGAGATGCTCAGTTGCTTATAGAAAATGGTGCAGTATTTGCATACAACCTATAGACTGCCTCCTGTGGCCTTTGAAACATTTCTCAATTACTTATCATGCTTCATACAGTGCATATGCTTTGTAAATAGTCATACCGTGCCCTGGTATGCTGATACACAGCTTTAGTCCCAGCACTTATGAGGTGGGGTAGGATTGCCATGAGTTCAGGGCCAGCCTGGGCTACAGAGTAAGCTCCAGGTCAGTTTAGGCTAGAGTGAGACCTTGCCTCAAAGAAACAAAAGCTAATGATACTGCATTTTAAAGGAAATACTGACAAGGACAACACTAGTCTAGTTTTCAGTGCAGACATGATTTTTCCCCTTAACTGTGGTTGAATGAACAATCTGATGAAGCCTATGGTCACACAGCACTTAGGCATTCAGGGTCCATTCTGTGGTTTTACTGAATGGGGATGGCTTTCACACTATTATAAAGTTAAGAAAAATCTTGACTGAAACCACTATCAATCAGGCACAGTCTGTTTTGTTAGCTGAGAACTGTGGCAATTTGTATTTCCGCAGATGCCTTTTGCTAGAGCTATTCATGGGCTACGTTCTTCCAA
>PVHP010052920.1:0-10943 GCA_004024765.1 Zapus hudsonius
GAGGAGGAGGAGTTCCAGCCACTGCAAACTCCAGATGCATGTGCTACTTTGTGCATCTAGCTTTATGTAGATACTGGGGAACCTTACCCAGGTGGTTAGGCTTTGCAGGCAGGCCACCACTCCAGCCCCCTCAGTTTCTTCATATGTCAACAATTAATAATAGCTACCTCATGGGTTACCCTAAGGATAAATGAATAATATGTGTAAAGTACTTGAGGCTAGGTTCAGGAACCACCATGGAGGAGGGGCTGGAAAGAGTGTAAGAGCCCATGAATGAGGAGGAGTGCTTTGAAAAGCAGTCTTCCAGGGCTGGAGAGATGGTTCAGCAGTTAAGGTGCCTGCCTACAAAGCCTATGGGGGTTCAACTTCCACAGCACCCATGTAAAGCCAGATGCACAAAGTGGCCCATGCTCTGGAGTTCATTTGCAGAGGCTGGAGGCCCTGGTGTACCCATTCTCTCTCTTCTCTCTGTCTCTGCTTACAAATAAATAAATTTTTTTTAAAAAGAGCAGTCTTCCAGACACAAAGTGCTGGTAGCATTTATGGCTTCACCTCGACATTGCTATCTGCACAATAAAAGGGCCAAAAAAAAATCAAAATAGAAGAGGGATTAGTTGAAAAGGGGTTCTGAGGAGGGGAGGAACAAGGAGGGTGATGGGAGGGGATTGTGATCACGGTACATTGTATGTATGTATGGAGTTGTCAAGAAAAGTTAAAATGAAATAAAGTGCTCGAGATGGTGTCTGCTTTATAGTAAGGACTAAACTGCTGCTGTCATTATTACTAAAAGGATTATCACCACCACACACACTACAATCCCAGTATGGAGCTCCCTCTTCTCCATCCTGAGGCAGACAGGGCTCAGGAAGTGCTTTTATCTAACCTTGAGTGTGTCCAGCCCAACCCTGGTCATTTATCTATGAAACAAAGAACTCACTGAGCCCTCTATCTTGCCACTGCACAAACCTCCCCATGCTGGGGGGGGGGGGTACACACCCACCACCTTTTCTGTTTTCTGTTCTATTTGTGAGTTTATTTCTTGAGCCAGGATGTCATGTAGCCCTAGGTAGCCTCAAACGCTCCATGGAGACAAAGATGACTTTGAACTTCTGATCCTCCTGCCTCCACCTCCCAAGTGTGGGGATTACAGGTGTGAGCCACCAGACTCAGTTTAGGTGGTGTTTTGTACACACTAGGCAAACACTACCAACTGAGCCATTCCTAGCACCCCCTTTTCTGCAAGCATGCCTGTAGTCTCCCCCTTACACTCTGCGGGCCTCCATTCTGCGGGCCTCCATTCTGCGGCTGCCTGCCTGTAGTATAGGACTCTTGCTTAGATTCACCCTCCCTGCACTACTTCCTAGGCACTTCCTCCAAGCTAGGTCCTGGGAAAACACCTCCCGTTCTCCAAAACGCAGCAATGAGCACTGCCGGAGGAGAAGGATGAGCAAGGGGCAGTGCAAGCACAGAGCTGCCAGGAAATAACTGTCTGGTGGCAACATCAGAATTTTCTGCAAAGGCAATGCTGAAATGAGTTTCACAGTAAGTGCAAACAAAAGGACAAATGGAACATTCCACACTAAGAGAAAAATGTATCCACAAGAATTTAAGACATTATCCTGGAGCAGGTTCATCACATGTTCTCAGCACACAGGGGCTGTGTGTTACAATAGAACAAACACCATTGGTCTTCTTCTTACTGCCTGGCAACATAACTTTAATTACCTTGAAACTTCCTAAGTAATATATCCAAGTGATACCTTTCAACCACATCTGAGTTTACGCTAATGAGGTAGCCAGTGGCTGAGGGCTTAAGCAATCATACCTATATAAGGAACCTTCAGAGAGCTTCCTAGTTGTGAGCACATCAGAATACTGGAGGGCAGCATGCTGGGAGAGAACATGGAGGCACCTTGCATGCACAGCACACCCCCAATACCCTGCTCTCCGCAGCTCTTCCACCTGGCTACTCCTGAGTTCTGTCCTTAATAATAATAAAGCAGCAATAGTTTTTCTGCGTTCTGTGAGCCATTCCAAGAGATTAACAACACCAAGGAAGGGGTTGTAGGAAGCCACTCAAAACTTTATAGTTAGTTGAACAAAAATATCAGTGGCCCAGACTAACAACTGGAGGCAATTTGTGGAGACAGTCTTGTGGGACTAAGACGTTAAACTGTGGGGTTTATACTAAAGTGTCAAAATTGAATCAAGGGGTTATGGAAGTAGCTCAGTGGTTAAAGGTGCTGTTTGCAAAGTCTCCCAGCCACAGTTCAATTCCCTGGCCAATCAAGTAAAGCTGAATAGGCATTGTCTCACAGCAGCAAGAGACCCTGCACACCTATACATGCATGCACGCAGACCAATGTTTCCAAAATTTAACTGAATTTGTAGGCTATCCAGTTTGTGTCTAGAGTTGCAGAACAGACTATTGGAGGGGGTCACATATTTGGTGCCACTGGTGTTATGAATAAATTACTGGAGAAGGAGGTAGGGAGGGACGTGAGATTACACACCTCTATTTCCTAGCTTACCAGTGACCACTGAACAGAACTCTGAAGGTTCTCTTCCACTCGCCCTGGGTGAGCCCATACTGCCTGGGGGGGGGGGGGCAATAGCTGGGACATCATCGGGCTTCCTTCCAAGCAGAGTGGCAATTCAACTCCCTGGGCAGACTTAGGGTATACCAAATTGAACTGCGAAATTCTCCTGCAACTGTTTTCTCTCTCCTGTCTTCCCCTTCTAAGAGAGATGTTCCGCCCTGCCTTGAGCCCTGTGTTTCAGTGCCAACGCATTTACACAAATCCAGCTTCACGTCTTGAGTGAAATATAATTTCATAGGAATGTAATTCTGGAATGATCTCATTGAAAAAGTACATCCAGCAAAGGCCATGAACAGACTTTGGGACAGCCCATTCACACCCAGAGCCAAGAAGATCGCAGACCCCTTTCCCTTAAATGGAGAAGGTGCCTGGGACCCAAAGCAAAGCACAGCAGCTGCCCACAGACATCACCATACCCACTGCCTGTCTGCCTGTAGACTGAGGCCGGGGCCCAGAGCAGCGACCCCCTTGAACCACCCCGTCACCATACAAGGACAGACTCAAGACCATCCAGCAAACAGGCCTCGCTGCACAAATGTGGCCTTGGTCCCTCAGGAGGGTGCTGGCTTCAGGCCATCAAACGCCACACTCCCCTGGAAGAGCGTCCTCGGACAGCCGAGTGTGCAGAAGCCAGGCAGCTGAAGAGCTCCCAATGGCTACCAGTCTTTCCCAACCGTCAAAAGGCAGAAATGGGAAATTTGACTCTGAAACTAAATGGCAGAGCTGGGTCTAGCCCAGTCCAGCTGAGACACGGTGGGCCTGAAAGAAATAATATTCTCTGATGGGCTTTTAAAACCCTTAGCTGAAAAATCATCAAGAAGGGGAAAATGCCTTTGTTCCTAAGCTGCTCCTCCTCCCCCCTCAATGAATCCTTATAATAAACCAAAAAGGGTAAGGGGAGGATTAATGGCTTACAGGGTCTGTGGGAATGTACAGTACCATCTTTGCTACTTTTCTGTAAATCTACTCTAAAATTAAATAAGCTTACTTAAAATAATGGCTTGTCATGGTTTCCTCCACAAGGAATAATGGGAAAAGCGTGGTCTTGGAGTAACTCCAAGTAACTGACGAAATTTGGGTACAATATTCCTCTACTGGTTAAAGCTTTGGATGCATTAATATCTCTAAACTATACTTTCCTCATCCATAAAATGGAGATGACAGCGTGTGTGTGGATTAACTAATATTCTAACTAATGTGCAAAATTCTCTGGCAACTGTTTTCTCCCTCCTTCTACAGAGGGCTGTTCTGTAGGGCTGCTCTGAGCCCCGTGTCTATTTCATATAAAGCACTAGAGAAGTGCTTACTTTCTGGGCAGTAGCTGTTTTTGGTTTTTGGTTTGGGAGGCCTTCACCTCCACTCCTCAGCGCTGTCTTCACAGTTTCAGCTTCTTTCACATTCAGCATGACTCTTTCAACCCAAAGCTGTCACCCAAGGGGCTAAAGGAAGGCTGCCTCAGCAAGTTCCAACCAGTAACAGCACACCTCTGTTGACTGAACCGGTCTCCTCCCTGCCTTCCCTTCCTCCTTTAAGATCCAATGTCACTTCCTCAAGGTTGGGAGAGCCAAGGGCTAGCAGGGCTGGGCTTCTGGAAGGGTGAGCTCAACACAGACAGGGGTACAGTGGGCAGGGGAAGTATGTTCTCAGAGTTCCACACAAGAGTCTTCACACTGGTAGCAACCACTACCACCACCACCACCCCAGCCCAATCCCTGACTGCACCGTGCTCCCCCATCCTGGCCCCACGTGAGGCCAGACCGATAGATGAAAAATTCTCCCAAGGCAATAAGCATAGCAAGTTCCTCAAAGCAGTGAGGCACAAAGTTGTCCCCAACTCCTGGAGCCAGACACTTAAGCCTCGACCACCCTGTCTCTGTCTCATGACAGTGTTCCCCACTTCTTTCCTAGTAGACCAATGCATAGCCTCATTCTGGTTTCATAAAAGGATGGGCTGGAGGCCAAGAAGAGAATCAGGTAGAAAAAAAAGTACATGCTCTGATATCCAGTTATCTCCTTGAAAACCACGCAGGAGATGTCAGATATTTTAAAAACAAAGAAGTCTAATCTCACCCAGAAAACTTAGTGTCCAGATAAGGGAGTGGCTAGTTCTACAATAGTCAGCCTGTTCCAACTGTGATGGGCCCTGTGAGAGAAGCAGTTCCCAGGATTCCAAGTACTAATGGGCACATTCTAGTGGCTAATTTCTCTGACCTTCCAGATGGCTGGATTGGGGACACACCCCAGCTGAGGCCCAAGGACATTAGTTCCTGGCAGGGAGTATGCAAGAAAGCTCTGCAGCCCCAACCAAGCCAGATAACAGCCCGGGGCTTCAAGGACAAGCCCAGGAAGCAAAGCCCAAGAAAATGTCCTTGGAGCCATTTCTTATTTAACCAAATAAGAGCCCGATATAGCCAAATTTGAAGAAGTTAATTATGTTGTGTTCTTTGTAGTTATTTGCTGGTTCTTTGCCTCCTACTGAAATGGCCTCTGGTTATACAGAGAGCCTTTTACTGAGGGCCAGAGGGAACACTATATAAAGACCGAATGTCACTATCATGTCACTGTTTCCCCTTTATTATTCTGCCTCCAGTGCTCCCTGCTCTGCTCATAAATGACGCAGTAAGCATCCTGGAACATGGATGCCCTCATGTCATCCTGGACTCCTACATCCCTATCACCAGCATAGATTCCTCCAGTGCCAAGCACCTCACTTCTTTCTTCATCCCCAGTTGGCCTCCCATCTCACCCTCACTTCTTTCTCCACAGACACAGCACACTTCTGCTCCAGCGGGTACCTTCTGCTCTGATAGGCCCATTTCTGCCTCCAGGTTCTTGTGCTCAGACCACTGCCTGTCTAAAGTGCTGACCACATCTCATTCATGCTCCGAGGCCCAGTCCAGGTTCACCTTAAACTCAAGCTGGGAAACCATTGGATCCACAACTAATGACAAAGCACCTCCTGTGTTCCAGACACTAGGCCAGTCACTACAGACACAGGAAAATAACACAGTTCTACAACAAACTCTTGGGCTGGTGGGAGAGGCTGCAATGTGAGCCTTCCTGCTCACCTGGACCATTTGAGTAGAAAAGTCAACAACCAGACCTCATAGGCAGCTTGCTATGACACTTATGGTGATTAAGATGGTGCAGAACATGAAACCCAGTTAGATGAGACCCTTTGCCTCTTCTGTCTGTCCACAAATCCCCCCTGGTCCTGGTGATTCCCAGGTCCTCATGCCTCGCTCTTCTTCCCTGGAGCCTAAACCAACACCTCATCCCCTAACCTGTGTGTATGCTGATTGCTGTTAGAAGGAAGCCCTTCAAGAGCCAGAATTCCACAAAGCTTTATATTCAATCATTTCAGAAGGACCCACCCTTGAACAGAGATGGCATGCACTCTGCCCTAGTTTGGAGTTTATCAGGTTCAGAACTTGGCTGAAACCAATCTCATTACTTAATAGGCCTAGTCAACTGCCCTTAGGACCAAGCCCAGGGCTTCACACCCTTGCTCTGAACCAGGGAACAGAGAAAGAATGAGCAATGCTATCTTCAGGGGTTTCCAGCCTTGCCTTTGTACCACTGTGGCTACAAGGATGATGGAAGTCACACCCCAAGACAGCAACACACTTAGGTCTCTGATAAGGTGCCACCTCAGACCCTAACAGTAACTCCACCCTTTTCCCTCTTAATTAAGAAAGCTTATGAGAAGATGAGTCAGACTGCCATTATTATGGTGACAATCTTATACACATTCTAAACTGTAAAATATGTGAGCCGTTCGGATGGACCTTGGTCCTCCAACTAATGCCATGTGATCATACCTCACATCTAGTCCCAAGCTGCCAATGAGTTAAAACTACATAGAAACAGCTGCTATAAACTGTCTGGCTAGCTGCCCACTCGGATAGCCAAGAGAGGTGTCAAATAAAAATGAGACCCTAAAGCAGATCTGTAAGCCTAAATCAAAGTGACAGTCCTCATCCATTTTCTCTAACATTTGTACATCAATGTGTGGAAAAAATCCCAGCTCAGGAAAGTATATTAGCGAAAGATCTTTCTGGGGCTGAAGAGATGGCTCAGCAATTAAAAGTACATGCTTTCAAAGTCTAACAGTGCAGGTTCAATTCCCTAGTACCCACATAAAGCCAGATGCACAAAGTAGTACATGTGTGTGGAGTTCATGTGCAGTGGCAGAAGGCCTTTCTTACTTATACTCACTCTCACTATGTCTATGTCTTGCTCTCAAATAAATAAAAAAATTTTTTGCCAGGCATGGTAGCATATACCTTTAGTCCCTGTACTTGGGAGGCAGAGGTAGGAGGCTCACCATGAGTTCGAAGTCACCCTGAGACTACATAGTGAATTTCAGGTCAGCCTGGGCTAGAGTGAGACCCTACTTCAAAAAAACAAAAAGAAAAAAAAATTTTAAGGATCTCTCCAACCCCAATCGACCTTATGTGCCTACAGCTCCAAGTCCTAGGGGGCCAACAGGCCTATTTTCACATCGATCCCAGATGGGAGTGACATCTTGTTCTGAGACTGGAGCCATTATGGAGCTGGTATATTCCTTCAGTCTATATGGTATGCACCCTCCTTACTTTGGGGTTTATCAGCTTCAGAGCTCTGCCAGAACAAATTACACTCCCTAATAGCCCTAGTTAACCTCCCGTCCTTAGCACCAGACAAGTATGGTCAAGAAAGTGCTAAGATGGTGAATGAGCCCAGCCAAGCTCTACTTCAAATATCCTCGCCCACAGACAGTCATCTGGACAGACACTATGAGACAAGTGCTCAAAGATGTATGTTAGGGAATATTCTAGAATTCATACGAATTTACTTTCCTTCCAGAATGACAGAACTTAACAGCCTCTCAACACCTAATCGTAGATTCCCTGCTGGACAGAGAAGAAGGACAGGAGAGCATCTAACCCTACCCTTGCTTAGACTTCCAGCTGCCCTCACCCAGCCACACCACAACCTATCTGCACCTCAAACGCCTGAATAAACCCTAACTGTTCAGCTTCCTATTAAGACCACCCTTCCAGAGAGGGCGAGCCAATGTCATCCACATGAAGGATGCTCAGAACTTTCAAGAGCTTACCCAAAACACTAATCACATGATTAGGGGTGCAGACCTACATGGCTTTTCAAGGTTAGGTTGGACCACCGATGCTACTGGCCCATGGGAGCACCAACAAGGATCAGGGAGTGAAGCAAGAGCAGGAGAAAGAAAAGAAGCTTCCTTCAGCCCCTCACATGATCACTGTATCTGGCTTGCAGGAGTGTCAGCCTGAGAAAAGCTTGAATTCCACTGTGACAAGCACCTCATCCTGGCTGTTGAGGACTGTGGGCCTCTCCTACCTCACTGCCTCCGGAGGGTCCTCCCACACCACAGCCCTAGGATAGGCCCAGGGCCAAGGCTGGGGAGAGGGGCCCGGGGCACACAGCATCTTTAGAGACTCAGCTACATACATTTTCAGTTCCTGTCCACTTTCTCCGCTTTCCCTGCCCCTTACATTTTCAGTCTCCACATGTGGTTTTGTGCCTGTGTGTCTCTGTTTTATTTACACAACTCGTATCTGTTGTTAGCAACAGAAAGAAAGTACTTTAAGGCAGAAGAGGCAAGTCTGCCAACTGGCCTGCAGCTCCCTGCCAGTCTCCAGCTCAGAAAAGTGGCCTGTGAAGGACCCTTCCAACCCCAACTGACCATGCGGGCCTAGAGCTCCCACATCCTAAAGGGCATGGTGCCAGTTTATCCCAAACCAGTTACTGCTGAATGTGTTCCAAGTCATCAGGCCCCTGTCTTCTTCTCTGGAGCCCACGCTGACCCCTCCGCCCCTACCTGCGTGTGTGCTGATTACTATTAGAAGGCAGATAAACAACTAGAACTCAGCAGAGCTACTCCCCTCCCTTGGACAAAGGAGATGGAAGATGAGCAGCCACTGCTGCCCAGACCAACTCTGGACAATAGCCAAGGCCAAGTTTTCCTTTTACATTCTTTCCCATCTTCAGCTTTTCTGCTGCTGATCATCTCTCAAATTCCAATATCAGACTCCTTAACAAAATCAGTAAGAACTACTAATCACTATTCTCTTTTCAGCAGAGAGAAAGCTAAGGTGATCCTTATACTCAAGGAGACCACAGGTTAATTCAGGGAGAAAAGACTCAATGGCAAACAACCCCTGTGAGGAACACGAACTGTAAGTATTGCTTGTCATCAGCTTCTCGTTGCTGAATCAAAGAACCCAACCAAAAGCAGCTTTTGGAGGAAGGGGTTTACAGAGTTATTTTGGTTTACAGACTCAGGTGTCAGGGGAGACTGCTTCACAATGGCAGGGAAAATGATGGCATGAGCAGAGGCTGGACATCACCTCCTGGCCAACATCAGTGGACAACAGCAACAGGGGAGTGTGCCAGACACTGGCAAGGGGAAGCTGGCTATAATACCCATAAGCCCGCCCTCAACAACACACCTCCAACAAGGTTCCAATTCCCAAACTGCCATCAGCTGGCACCTGGATCAAACTACCACAGTATCTAATGCACAGTGGGTGAGGGGCAGGAGCCATAGCAGCTCAGGGTAGATTTCTGTGAGAGAACAAACATGAGGCCTTTAAGGACAAATTGTAATGGAACAAAATGAGGCACAAGGCTGTCTGACATGAAGAGTTCGACTATGACTCAAGGTCCCAAGACAGGGGAATGGCAAATGTGTTCATAGTGTTTTCCCATATCTAACTGGGCCTCATCTTCAGGGGGCCTCACTTAATGAAAATAAAGTCCTCACCTCAGGGTCACCATGCTCTCCAGTTATTCAGTGTCCACCTCTGCCAAGAGCATGCTCAGTGCTTCCGTTTTCTCTACTCCAAAACCCTCTCCTCTACAGAGCACACAACATAGCTGGCCGAACTCCCTAGAAATACTGATGGAGCTCTTCTTGATACTCAAGACCTGTCCTTCCACTCTAGGACAAGGCTCAGGCTCGCCCAGATGCAATACAGGACAGGGATTTGGGACTACGCTATACTGGCCAGAACAAGTGATGACGCTTTCCTTTACTCATGGATCAGGAGGACAGCAGTACCAATCAGTTCCTGATAAGCCAGGGAGGGTCTTTCCTCCCATTCACATATACAAAATCATGTGTACACTCAACTAACCCACACTGAACACCAAGCAAGAATGTACCAGGGAGACATAGGTCCCTCCTTAGGAGCTTACACTCAAAAAGGGTAATACAGACACAAATCTAACAAATACCAAGATGACGATTTTAAATGTCATTAGATGATTTAGGTGCCCTAAGGGATATACCATTAGAGAAAAGAAATGCCGTAGATTTAGGTAGAGGGGGATTATTTTCAACTCAATGATTGGGAAGGGTTCATAGAAAGGGTGGCCCCTGTGCTGGGCCTGCAAGAGTCAATGGTAGACGAATAAAGGGGCATTTGTGGGCAGATGGAGCCACATATGCAAAGTTTGGAAACAGAGAAGACATGAAGAACAGCAAGATGTTCAACTTGCTGGGAACCACGCTGAAAGTGGGCTTGAGGGAAGGATCCCTGGCACCCATCCAAAAATGCTGGGTACAGTAGTGTGCACCCATGATCCTCATACTGGGAGGCAGAGACGGGCAGATCCCTAGGGCTTACTGGCTAGCTAGTCAAGCCAAGTCTGTGAGTTCTAGGCCCAGGAAGAGACCATCTCAAAAAATAAGATGGAGAACAACTAAAGAAGACACCAAGCTCACACACCAAGTGCATGAATACACACACACCCATGTGCCCACACATATGCATATACATGCACACACATCACACACACATGATGACTGTGTGACATCGATGAACCAACCCAGAAATTCCATTGGCATGTGTGATGGTTAAGTTTATTGTCAATTTGACCTTTGTAATAATCCACAGTAATCTTGGGTGGGTCTCTGAGTTTGCCTGCAGAAAGGATTGATAAAATCCTTTTGGGATTTTGGAGAAGAGAGGAGGTCCCTTCTCAAGAGTGAGCCCTTCCCCCCCCCACACACAGGTGGGTCTTCCAGAAGGGGACTAGATATAAGGAAATTGAGGGGAAGGGAACCTCTCTTTCTTCCTCCCCTAGCTGCTGGTGCTGGCTCTGTCCTCTGCTTGGATCTGTGAAAGGGGGTCAGCCTTTCCTTCATTTTTGGAACTTCCCCTGGATCTGTTATTTCAATAAATACTTTCCTTCCAAATTGTGCCTGGTTTGGAGATTCATCCCAGTAGCATGTGGCTGACTATGACAGCATGCATGTCCCCCTTCTAAGTATGGTCCCCCTGTAACACAAGCACAATGGGTGAGATCACCTGAAAT
>PVHP010052921.1:0-10934 GCA_004024765.1 Zapus hudsonius
CTCTGAACTTGGAGAAGTAGCATGCCAGAGCAGAAGAAGCCAGAAGTGCTGAAGAATACCAAGGTCTCAGTTATGATTTCTCTAGAAAACAAAGCATTAGAGCTGGAGAGGTGGCTCAGCAATTAAGGCATTTGCCTGCAAACCCTAGTGACCTGGGTTTGATCTCCCAGCACCCACATAAACCAGATACACAGTGGCACATGCATTTGGAGTTCAGTTGCAGCAGCTGGAGGCCCTGGCGTACCCATTCTCTCTCTGTCTCTCTTCTCTCTGGTCTCTCTGCTTACAAATAAATAAAATATTTTTAAAAATTAAAAAAAGAAAAAGCATTACAGGTATGGGACTCTATATCATAATGAATCACCTGGGACAGATTAATCTATGTATTGATGCATCTATGTACATATGTATCTATCTATACAGCCATCTATCTATGCATCCATCTATGTAACCATTTATTCATCTATCAGTATAATTATGTCCATACACATATGTATAAAATATATATGGATTAATATACACAACAACATCCATTATATATTTATAGGTGTGTTACTATATCCATTCATAATCTATTCCTGTGTACAATTCCATACATGTTAAAGTATATGTATAATAGATATTCATATTAATAGTTTATATATATTAGGCCCCATTTACTCCACATACCCACTGTCATGGTTTGATCCAGGTGTCCCCCACAAAAAAAATGAATGTGTTCTGATAGATTGATCCTCAGCTGATGGCAATTCGGGAATTAGAACCTCATTAGAGCTTTGTTGTTGGGGCAGGCTTATGGGGTTATAAGCCATCTCCCCCTTGCCAGTATTTGGCACACCTTCCTGCCGCTGTTTGCAGTGCTGTGGCAGAAGTGATGTCCACCCCTCTGCTCATGCCATCATTTTCCCTGCCAGGATGGAGTCTCCCCTTGAGTCCATAAGCCAAAAATACCCATTCCTCCACAAGCCGCTTTTGCTTGGGTTCTTTCTGCGCAGCAACTAGGAAGCTGACCGCAACACCCACCCATCTATTCATCTATCCATCTATCTCCTTAACCCTAATAATTTCTAATAGGTTAGAGGAACCCTAGAGATAGTTTCTAAAAATTCTTGAGTGATTACTATTTCCCTTAGCTGTGTTGAAATAGATTTGAATAGGTGCTTACCTGTAGTGTGTCTGGCTGTGGTCTAGACTGAAGAGGTTCTTTCTCAACTTCCTATATTAATGTATGTGATATAATAGAAAAAAAGTCTGTTGCTTTGTGGTGGGAAATAGTAACAGGTGCCAGAATGTATGAAGTACTAGTGCTTGCATCACCTCACCTAACCCTCACTTCTGTCTACTACACACCTGCTCTTATCTATGTTCATAAATGTATATGTACACACACACGTGGAAAGTGAGGCAAAAGGATGTAAGTCTTTCACCTTCACGTTGAGAAAAATGCTAAAAGGTCAGTTAGTAAGGGTCCCCTAGCTTAGAAGAGAGTTTGTAAAAAATGCAAAGGAGCTCTCCATCCATCCCATCCCAGCCTGACTGAGATGGAGAAGGGCTTACCAAAACAGAGACAGCAGTGTTTCAGGGATCAGAAGAGATGAATAGCCAAGAAGAAGGTCTTGTCTACCCGGTAAGCCCCTCTTAGAGCTTATTCGAGTGGGCTCCACCCTCAGGCTCAGGTGGACCCAAGAGAGAGCTGATTGGTTTGGACTCAGGGGTCTGGCCCCAGAGGAAGCCAGAACACCTGAGTAGAGGGTGATGCACATGATGGATGAGACAGGAATGGACCAGATGCTGAGTTCTCTTTGGGCCGTTCCCAGCTGGCTACCTAAAAATAAAACTACCCAGCTTTTTCTCCCTCGCTGGGATGTCCAGCAAGATGCCACTTCCCTTTCTTCTGCATGGTGGAGCTGTTGGGATACGGGGCTACTGGGCTGCTTTGCTGAGCCCCCTCTGAAAGATCCTATAACAACTGCAATGCATCTTCACTGTCAATGTGATGGGATTTGAAATGACGTAGGAGACAAATCTCTGAGAGGCATGAGAGGGTGTTTCCAGAGAGGTTTAACTGAGGATGGAAAACTCATCCTGAATGTGGAGTTACAGACTGAATAACAAGGGGGGGGGGAAGCAAGGGGGCAGCAGCATTCATCTCTCTGTGGGTAAAATGTGACCAGTTACCTCACACCTCCATCACCTTGCCTTCCTGTCATGATACTGTACCCCAAAACTGTGAGTTCAAATAATCCCTTTATTCCTTGAGTGGCTTTTGTCAGGTATTTTGTCCTAGCAGCAAGAAAGGTGAGTACTACAGTAACCTTGCAGGTGTCCTCTTGTCCCATGCTGAGGTGCCTTGTCTCACATTCAGAGACAGCTCCATGCAGACATGGTCTGCCTGACTGAAGTCTGCTGTAAAAGCCAGCCATGTCGAAGCCCTTACTTGGAGGCATGGTTCTTGGATTCCGTTCCCTTGAGAATAGAGGTTTTTTTTTTAAAAAAAATTTTTTTTATTTATTCATTTTCAAGCAGAGAGATACAGAGAGAGAGAGAGAGAGAGAGAGAGAGAGAGAGAGAGAGAGAACATCAGGGCCACCACATTGTGGGTCTGGCTTATGTGGATCCTGGGGAATTGAACCCAGGGCCTTAGGCACTGGAGGCAAGTGCCTTAACTGCTGAGCCATCTCTCCAGCCCCAAGAATAGAGGTTTTGCTTATGACATAGTGTGCTCCATAATGCCGGACACTTGGGCTTCTTGGATGTGTATCTGGGGTTTTCATAGTCCCCAGGTCTGATGATGAGAACCTTTGGATGTCAAGGGCAAGAGAGCTACTTCGAAGGGGAGGAGGTTTTCAACCAGGAAGGTGAAGGGTGAAATGACTTCAATCACAGGAACTTTGGATCACATCATCTTCCAATGAGTCTGAACTCTGACCTCCTGGGCATCTGATGCGGTCAAGGTCAAAGTCATCAATACCCAGGGAGAAGTGCTGGGCAAGCTGGCAAGGAGGCTGTGTGGTGGTATCTGCAGAGGGCATGGAGAGCAATGCCCGTGGGTGGCACAAGAGCCCAGCTCTGCTCTTTCCATTCTTGTCTGAGGGAGCCGCTCTTCCCAGGGCAATTCACCACAGCTCATTTGTGCACGGTTTTACAATGGTGTTGATAAAATCCCCATGGAGTCCCAGAGCGTGTGTGAGGAGTTCCCACCAGAAATCTAAACAACGCCCTGGCGTTGCTGACAGCTTAATAATGTGACAAAGTTCAGCTCGTGCAATGACAGGGACAGGAATGCAGCTGGGCAAGTCTGACCTAGAGCTTTGAAAATATCCCCCCACCTCACTCCGACCCAGCGTTTGACAAATAACCTTTTCTTAGCCTCCTAGAAGTCATCAGACAGAACCAAGTGCCACATAGGGCCACATGCCACCGTTAAAATGTTAAATGCATGGCAAGGGCCACCAGAGTCACTTGGGGCTGACATTTATCTTTATTATTATTATTAATAATAATGCATATATTGCTTTTTTGGTGCATTCCAGGTTTTTTTTTTCTGTACTCCTAAATCATGTGCCCGTACATCAGCGGGCTCAATAAATCACCCAATAAGCCCAAATTCAATGCAGCTGTCAGGCTTGATCTGAGAGAAACAGAGAGTTCGCTTAATTGAGCTGCAGCAGAGAACCAACTGGGCGTTGGCCAGAAAATCAGAATAACAGCACCGTAGCGGGTGACATTTCAGAGCTAGACGTGAACTGCTGGCTTCAGCTTTAATTTTATAAGAGAGAATAGTTGTGGGGGGCAGGGACCGGTGCAAGGAAAAATCCAGACTTCACAAATATTTAAACTCTTATTTTTTTTCTGCCTCAAAGCCAGCACAGACACTGAGCTCCACATTGAAGAATTTCAGCAGAAGGATACCATGTTTTCTTCTCCTTCTCCCGTTCTCTTGCTCGCTCACTCCTTCCTCCACGCCATGTTCCCCTCCCCACTCTTGCAACAAAAAGAGCTGAACGTCAAGGAACAACAGGGCTTGAGCTGGAGCCAAATGAATGGGCCAAAAGGTTACATATGGAGCCAACAAATCATGGAACCATGAAGGATATTACTGATTTAAAGTTATGTATGTTAAAGCCCAAATCTTAACAGCAGTCATAAAGGTAAAGGTAACTCATGGAGAGGCTTAACCGACAGAAAATGGACTTTTCTCCTCAGCTCTCTTGCCTCCCTCTTCACCACTGTGATGCAACCACACAAGTCTGCCCGTTATGTGAGAAGTGGGGAGCGAGCAACACTGCTCTTCAAGAAGAGTCGAGGTGAGCTGGGCTGGATCGGGCCGGAGCTGGAGGACTGGGCACCATTGTTTGGTTTATTCTTTCTGTCTGCTACTTCTTCAGATGTTTTGGGGTTAGCAGAAAAAAAAAATCATTCCCTTTCCCTGCTTAATTTTTAAAACTGTGTGTAATTTCAGGGAAACTTGAGCCACATGTTTTGGGTTCATTTGCACTTAATCATGAAACTCTCTCTGGAAAGAGCTATTTTCTCTCCCAGAGGACTTTTGGTGCCTTTTCTAATAAGCCCAGTAAGTTCCCTTCCACCCCAAGCACCCTCTACAGTGCAGAAAGTTGAATGGGCCAAAAGTAACCCCTCCTGCAGAGAGGGCTCAGGGTTGATTGGTAATTCTGGACATGTGAACTTGGACTGTGTTCTAGAAAAGGGAGGTATCAAAGAAAGAAGCTTTAAGTAATACATTTTAATAAAAAAATTAATTTAAACCAACAGAAGAGCATGGTACTTATGTCCAAACAAAAGACAGAACCCTCCCAGACATACCATGGAGGATCCATGTGGAACCCCTCAGAGAATGATGGAATGAACAAGTGACCCAGAGCCACAGCCAATCAGTCAACACAACATAAACCAGTGAGACAGACACCAGTGGTTTTCAACACAACCTAAAGCAGAAGTACAGAGACCCCTAAGATCTCAACAATAGAACAGCCTTAATACTCACCCACCATGACTCAGGGAACTGAGTGGAAGAGGGGGCTGAAAGATTGTGAGAGCCTTGGTGAGGGAGAATATCCAGAGACACGGCCCCCCTCAGTAACAACACACTAGGGCAGGTGGAACCCAGCTGACTCCTAGGCTATCCATGGTCCCCCAGCCCCAAGGACTGATCCAGACAGCCCACGGAGGAGGAGGATATCCAGCTAATTGGGAATGGGGAGGAGGGGCATTGGGGAACTGGGGATAACAACTCATTGTTTGCCCATGAAATAATGTAACTCATTATGGACAATAAAAAAAAAGACAGAACCCACAAGCGATGACTAGTTTATGTTCATAGGCTCAAGCTGCCTTTTTTTGAGATTCTTGAGAAAAAAAAAATGTTTTCACCCAGAAAGTCTTAACTATAAAAACCACCCCAGAACCCAAAGGTTATACCATGGCTGTGTCCAGGATACATATCTCCCCACTCTCCACCCACAACAACCCAATTGCAGCAGCGCACCCACAATGCTGTTCTTTCAATCCAAGACAAACATGTCATTACCAATCTGAGATTAATTGATGCCATTTGTGTGCCCTGCCTGTTGGGTTTCAGCTGGACGTTGCCCAACAGCAATGGCCGCCACCCTGGCAAACCTCAAGGCACTCAGAAGTTTGTCCTTTGGAAGAACTTGCATGATTGTCCTTTAACTCCGTGACTCCAAGCCTTTCTCCTGCCTTCTCCTTCCCACTCTGAGGTTTTGCCCAGTTTCAAAATAAATTCTCTCAGTGGAATGAGATTATCTGCACAACTGAGTTTTGCTTGGAGTCAGCAACTTTACTGTCTTAATTAATGGTAAGATACACATTTGTTTTTGCTTTCACATCCTTGACATCAGGATGTTTCTAGTAATTGATAAGAAAGTATTGTGATGAGGTCACGGAAAGAAAGCATTGCCCCCCTTCAGTGATATGAAAATTAATAGTGAATTGGGGCTGGAGAGATTGCTCAGCGGTGAAGGCACTTGTGTACAAGACCAAACAACCAGTTCTCATGTAAAGCCAGATGCACAAAGTAGCGCATGCATCTGGACTTCCCTAGCAGTGGCTGGAGGTCCTAGCATACCAACTCTCTCTCTCTCCCCTCTTCCAAATGAATAAATTTTAAAAAAATAATAGTGACTCTGTTCTAGTCCCCAGAGAGATGTGATTACTTTTTAATCCATGTAAGCTTCTATTTCCCCTCAGTCATCAATTACTTTTCCGTCTTCCATAAGAATATGTTATCGACCACATGACTGGCTCTATGCGCAGTAAGGAAAAGATCAGAAGAGAAATGGCTCCCTTCTTTCAGAAAGTTACTTTGATTCTAGACATAAGTGCATACATGGCCCACCATGCAAAGTACTAAATTAGTGGTGTGGCCAGAACTTGGTCGGGGATGTTAGGATGGAGCCACTGAGGGGACAGAAAGATCCAAAGCCATAGGCAGGCAGCCGGGTGGTTGTCTCTGTGACACAAGAAGCAAATTCTCACCTGTTGAAGGAAGGGATGCATTAGAGGAGAATGTGTCCCACAGACTGAGCCCAAGGGAACACTTTGAAAGCAAGTGGAGGTGGGAGAAAGCATTCCCTACACACATGAACAGAAGACAAGTTCTGAGGTCCCTTGAGGAAGGACTCTGCACTAGCTCTGTGTTACTATAACAAGGAAGCCACAGCATCAAGAAAAAGGTTGGTTTGGGGTCATGATCATTTGGCCAATTGCTCTGGACCTATTCTGGCACAGTGTTACTGTAATGGGTTCACCTCTTGACAGCCAGGAGGCAAAGAGAAAGACAGAAAGGACCAGAGTCGTGATTTCCCCTTTATGGGTGTGCTTCCAATGACCTTTCTCCCACTAGGTCCCACCTCCAAAAGGTTCCATCCCCCACGTCCCACCCACCAGCACCCCATAGACATCATCACAGGCTGAGACCATACCTTTAACATGTGGAGGTTAGGGATACATCGATCCAAACCACAGCAGACTTCTATAACTTTTATTTAACTCAAGTGTTCCTCAAATATATTTATTACTGGGATCCTTGATTTCATTCAACAGTCATCATCATAATAAATCTTAGGACAGTTTGAAGATCTCTTCCAACTATAACATTCTAGAAACTCGTGAGACAACATAAAACTTAGAACTCCAGGGGAAAGGCAAGAAGGAGAGAAGTCATGGGTGTCATGCTCAGTGAGTGATGAGCTCCCCACATGGCAGAGGGGTGGCCTCCCTCAGAGAGGAGGCTTTATTGATTGCTCAATGGAGGAACATTTGCTAAGTATCTTTCATGCACTGTGCTGAGTGAATTCAGGAATAAGTAAAAGGTTGTCCCTGACCTCAGCTGCCTTCTAACTGTGGAGAAGATGGAGATGGAAACATATCTCCAAGAAGATGTGTGACTGGCCTGTCAGAGGGGGTCTAAATAAATAATCAGAGACAACGCATGCTTACAAGATGCACACACACTCTTCACGTATGGGCCCGTGGACCTGAATGGTAAAGGAGAAGTCTGAATATATATCTGCCTGGAACAGAAGCAGAAGAGAGGATA
Source organism: Zapus hudsonius (assembly GCA_004024765.1). Lineage (NCBI taxonomy): Eukaryota > Metazoa > Chordata > Mammalia > Rodentia > Dipodidae > Zapus > Zapus hudsonius. Next base: position 7,583 of record PVHP010052921.1, read on the forward strand.
TGAAGGTGGGAAGAATGGAGTTAGGAGCCACAAACCAAAGAACTCCTGAGGATACAAAAGCTGAAAGAGACAAGACTTCCAAGAACAGAAAAGGCATTTCTGGGTGTCCCTTCTCCTCATCGGCTAGAACTTAGTCGCATGACCATCCTTGGCACAAGGAAGCCTGAGAAATGAAATCTGTGGCAAAGAAGACCAAAACTAGGAGGGTCAGCCTTTAATCTCAGCACTCAGGAAGCAGAGGTAGGAGGATCGCTGTGAGTTCAAGGCCAGCCTGAGACTACAGAGTGAATTCCAGGACAGCCTGGGCTGGAGAGAGACCCTATCTTCACAAACAAACAAAAAGCTAAAAACAAAACAAAACAAAACAGAAAAAAACTTATAAAGCCAGTCAGGATTCTGCAGCTGGGCTGTGTCTCAAGGGAGAAATTGATCTTTTGTTTAGTGAGCACTGAGATGTGGAAGTTGCTGGTTTTCTCGAGTATACAACTGTCTTAATAACACATGAACCCCAATACTAACTGTGCAAGACAAACATGGCCTTCTATCTGAGGAATATGATTCTTGGCTGGATTATAACAAATACAACTCTCCAGATGTTAGTGATAATCTAATGTGATAAAACTCTCAAAAGTGCATGAAATCTGCTGTGTACATTTTAAAAATCATAGAATAATTTTTTGAAAAAAAAAAACACAATTTTTTTCATGAAGGTGGGAAAAGCCAGATGATTCAGTGAAAAGTTGAGAGAACAGGGCTGGAGAGATGGCTCAGTGGTTAAGACACTTGCCTTCAAAGCCTACTTACCTGGGTTCTTTTCCCCAATACCCTCATGAAGCCAGATACACAAAGATGTGTCTGGAGTTCCTTTGTGGAGGCTAAGGTCCTGTCATACCTATTCTTTCTCTCTCTCCCTCCCTCTCTTTTTCTGTTTGCAAATAAATAAATAAAATATTTTAAAAGCATTGAGAGACCTGAATGAGAGACTTTGCACCTAAGTCAAAGATGATCCTCTTGAATTTAGTGAATTGTCTGTCCTCCCAATACTCAGAGGTTGAAATTTTAACATCAATGTGATGATTTGAGGAAGTAGGCTGGGCTGGAGATAATCATTTCATCAGGTGGTGCCTTTGAGAATGCCATTAGTGCCTGTGTAATAATAAAAGGGACCCACTCCCTTTCCACCATGTGAGGATCCAGAAGTCAGCAGGCTCACCTAGAGATGGCTCTCGGCAGCCAACCACACTGGCACCTGGTCTCAGACTCCCAGGCTCCAGACAATGAGCTGTGAATCCACCCCCAACCCTCGGCCAATTGCTCCTGCAGCTGGAACTAAGACCCCTAAATATGTAAGTCATGTTGTCTGTCTGTGGTGGTTTCTTTCAGCTGTCCTCCATAAACTTTTGTGTTCTGAATGCTTGATCCCCAGCTGATGGCAATTTGGGGATTGGAGCTGTGTTGCTGGGAGCGGGCTTATGGGGGTTCTAACCAGCTTCCCCTTGCCAGTGTTTGGCACATGCTTCTGTGGCTGTTGTCCACCTGATGCTGGCCAAGAGGTGATGTCCAGCCTCTGCTCATGCCATCATTTTCCCTGCCATCATGGCGAATCTGTTCCCCTTGAGTCTCTCAGCCAAAATAAACCATTTCCTCCCATCAGGTTGTTGTTGGTTCGGTTCTTCCCACCAGCAATGATAAAGCTGACTGCAACACCCCCAGATGTCAACTGAAGACCATTCTTTTTTTTTAATTTTTTTTCCTCTAAGCACAGGTCTGACTGGAAGGGCCAAGAACCTCCACAGTGGAAAAGATGGAAAATGAGAAACCTTGGGTCTTCGGGTAGCCTTTGAGTCTAATCTCAACCAAAAAGGATGGCTGACAGACTGGAGAGATGGCTCAGCGGTTAAGGCACTTGCCTCCAGTGCCTAAGGCCCCGGGTTCAATTCCCCAGGACCCACATAAACCAGACCTACAAGGTGGTGGCCCTGGTGTTCATTCTCTCTCTCTCTCTCTCTCTCTCTCTCCCTCTCTCTCTCTCCTCTGTCTGTATCTCTCTGCTATAAAATGAATACATAATTTTTTTTAAAAAAAGGGATGGCTAATAAAGCTGAGGTCCTGCAACCCGGGGGGGGGGCGGGGAGTGACCTTCCTACTAGAATGTCTCAAAAGAAAGGGGATGTGAGGCTTTCAGGACATCTGTGGTAGACTTAGGAAGCTATATTTCACTCAATTCAGACAAAGCCTAATGGTGATCCCACACTAACAAGCTTTCTACGTAACGATGGCCCAAGAGGCCCTCGCAAGTCTGCAAGCATCATAGAGACGTGAGCTCTATGAATAACCAGAGGTCTCCATGGAAAGAAACCAATAGGGCATGGGCACATCTCAAAATAATTCCACAGGGTGAAAGAAAGGAAGAATACTCAAGATGGCTGCTAAGGATCGAGACCCCCTGGTTAGCACAATGTTTGAATGCCTCATGAGCTGGGCCTTTGAATATTCCGAGGCTACATTAGGACTCCATTGGGTCTCTTCAGAAGGAGGTATAGGATGGAGTTCTCCATGATTATAGGGCAGGTGATGGAAGCTCACCACATGGCATGTTAGAGTAGGAATTGGTCCAAGCTCTGGCACAACCTCTGGGTCACTGTCTAAAGGTGTGTCACAGGAAGACACCTGCATAATCTTCCTCCACGGGGCACACACACTCAAAACAACCCGACCATGATTGTGTCTTGTAATCACGTGCCCAAGTCACACCTGCACAGACCCCTTTCATCATCCTTGCTCCAAGTGACAATTTAAACCTTTCAGGGACACCTGTTGAGCAACCACTTGATAGATTTCTTTTTATCACCTGCTTTTGGGGAGTAACTGGATCGTGTAATTATGGGGCAGGAGACTGGGGCATTTTGATTTGTATTCTTTGAGGATAAGCCAACAGCCCCCAGCGGCCAAATCCATGATTAACTGAAAGGAAATCTAAAGGAAGAACCTTCCAGGATGTCATCCAGGTGATCCTCAGGAGAACGGTCACTGGGAGCTCGAAGAATTGGGGGTGAAAAAGCTTATGGGTTTTCTCCCTGGGTGACGAGATGTTAGGGGGGGGTAAAGACACTAGGATAGAACAAGACAGAATGGGGAAGCCCTCTGGATGTGGGGAATTATGTATAAATTATATGGAACTGCACCTCTTATCTTTTGTGTACTCCTGAAGCGTTTCCTGTACCCCATCCAATGCAGAGGCTCTCGGGGGCTTACAGATGATGCCTGAGATTTGGCATAGACCAGCTCTGAGTCTTGGGCTCCAGGTCACAAAATGCTGAAATCCCCCTTTCGATGCAGCATTTCTCTGAAG
>PVHP010052922.1:0-10921 GCA_004024765.1 Zapus hudsonius
ATATATATATATATATATATATATATATATATATATATATATATATGTCCCGTTGAAAACAATTTATATCCAAATCAATATATGCAAATATTTTTGTAAACACAAAAGGGATGGTAAATGTTATATAGCATACCCTTTTATATTGGTCACAAATGCTGCAAAGTTTACTGCAAGTAAAGGAACTGACTTATATTGTTATTTAGTAGGTCGTAGGTTGATACCTCAGATGAATCAGCAAGGGAAAATCAGTAAGAGCTCAGCTTCAGAAAAATCAGCCTATAATTATATGGGGTAAATGGATAATGTAGCAAAGCAAGGCAGAGCGTCTAGAGTGTATGACAGAGTTAATGCTGCTCAGACAGGTGGACATTTGCACTTTAGCAATGGAGGAAATGAACAAAGAAACAGAACCTTATTGTTTTTCTCACTTCACTTGATTTGTTACAATAAACTAAATGAATATTCATGAGAAGAGAAGCAAGTTCCTTACTTGTCAGGCCTCCTGTCACTCTGACATCAAGGCGCTGGCATTGCCTTTGCATTTCAGAGCTTCTTGTCAGTTTGTCACATAGCAAAATAGAAGCAAAGATACTGAACTGGGAAGAACACTCGAAAGTTGAAGTACAGTGCTTACAAAGCCTATAGGTCCTTTTGATTCCTTAGCACCCAAGTAAAGACAGACTCACAGTTTAGAACACACATCTTTTCCGATCTACATTGTAATTAAAATTTCCCAAATTCACATTTCGTGGAAAAGCAAAATTGCTTCATCTGACAGTCTGTAGACTGGTAAGCACTTCTTTCCCTAACTTTCTTTTTTGGTGCCACTCTTGTATCAGTTTTTGCACAATGACCAACACTGAAGGCTTGTTCAGCCTTCAACTGAATTGTTTTCCTTCACTTTTCCCTGCTCCAGCCTTCATTTCCAATTAGCATTGACGAGGAGATGAATCTACATACTTTATATAATACACTTGATACTTACACTAATGCATTTTTAGATATGCCAACAGAACCAAAAAATGAAATAATTCAAATGTAAATATGACTTCTTTTAAGATTTAACATAGTTATATATGCATTGACTGATAGCAATGTTGAAAAGTTCATGGAAATAGATGAATAAATCATGCTCTGAGGGTTTCAATTTTTGTATCTCAACATTTGAAATATTTTAATGTGATTTTACATTTTCCTTCAGGCATTTTCTGCTGGTTAAAATACAAAAAGTAATGTATTTGAAATAAGAACTCTTGATAGAGTGTACATTAAAGAACTTTCATCACATGTATCTTTATTTTTCAGAGTATCCATTTTATTGCTTAGATTGTGGAATACTATTGACAATTAGCTCAAATAGAAATAATATAATTATAACTGAGACATTTCATGGTACATATTGGAATATTTAGTATATCATTTAAAGGGAATGGTTAACATATTACAAAACATATTCCTTATCTCACATCTAGGTATTTTATAAAGATCATCAAGGTTGGTTAAAAGTGTTTGATTCATCTGAATGTTACTGAAGATTACAAATAGTTTTCAGATTAAAGAAAATGTTTCTCTACGAATATGTAGCTTGAGTCACTTCAAAATCTTAACAAGAATAGGTGAAGGTATAAATTCTCTATGGAGGTGTCTATGATTATTTCTTATTTAGTGAATATCTATCAATGCTGAAATCAATCCCCCGTGTTCTCTTGTTTCTGAAGACTTCTTGTATAAATAATTATTTTGATGTTAAACATGATTTAAAATAATTCTCACAGAAACATTATAAACACCACAAAAATTTTGACACTGTTCTTGAAAGAAGCCTATAGTCTCCAAATTTCCACCACATTCCAAATTTAGTAAGCTTCTATCTTGATCAAAATGTATTTTTCACACACGTATAAATAATCACCTCTTATAATCTTTAGAATCTAACACATTTTGTAATCAGGATACAATTCACACTTTTATACTTATTAGAATTTCTAGGCTCTAATTTTCTACTTATATTTAGTTACATTCAACTTTTCAAAATATTTTGTTTATGAGAGAGAGAGAGACAGATACAGAGACAGAGAGGGAGGGAGGGAGAGAGAGAGAGAGAGAGAGAGAGAGAGAGAGAGAGAGAGAGAGAATGGGTAGGCCAGGGCCTCCTGCCACTGCAAATAACTCCACACACATGTGCCACTTTGTGCATCTGGTTTTATTTTGTGTGGATACTGGGGAATCAAAACTGACAGTCAGGCTTTGCAAGCAAGTGCTTTTAACTGCTGAGTCATCTCTCTAGCTCTTATTCAAATTTAAAGGTTTTTTCTGTTATTTCTCATTTTTGGCTACAACGACTAACTACCCAGAGGAATGTGATCGGCAAGGAGGGATCTTTTCTCCACTTCCTTCTCACATGTAGATGCTTGATAATGGAAAAAAAAAAAGATCTACGGTACATACACACCAAGCATGATGATTGTGAGAGTGACTCGGAATCAGTTTAAGCGATAAAACTGAAAACAAAATATTGGCTGCAATAAACACATGAGCTTTATACTTTAATAAATATCAATACTGTCAGTTCTCTATTACTAATATGTATAATTATCAATCAATAAATAAAATGATCATTGAGATTAGTTACTTCTGATCATTACTTTTTATGGATATCTTATTTTTGTTAACCAAATGATGTCATGACTACTAGGGTGAGCATGTCAAGAAATTATGAAGTTTTTAGCCGTGCCTGGTGGCGCACGCCTTTAATCGCAGCACTCGGGAGGCAGAGGTAGGAGGATCGCCTTGAGTTCAAGGCCAGCCTGAGACTACAGAGTGAATTGCAGGTCAGCCTGGGCTAGAGTAAGACCCTACCTCAAAAAACCAAAAAAAAAAAAAAAAAAAAAAGAACAAAATTAAGAGGTTTTTTTTTTTTCAATATCATTATTCTGGAAGAATATAAATTTAGACAAGAGCAAATTAATTTGACATTTAAGTAGCATATATTCCAGTTAAAATTTGATGTCTGCTAAGCTCAATGAAACATTTCATGAAATTCATATATCCACTGTGTTTGGACAATTCTTTGATAATGTGATCCCAAAGTTACAACTCACAAGTACCCTTCATTAGAGCTTTAATTTTCTGTGGTTTTTCTTTAATGTTGACTGCGGTTTTTAGCATTTGACACTTGTCATTCATGAACACATACACTTTAAGAGTCTCCACTTAAACTCACATAAGTGATTCGGTATGAGCAGCTCCTAGGAGGTAACAGGACCATAGGAAAAAGGAATCAAACGAGTGGCTACAAATGAAAATTGGTTTCTGGCATCCAGAGTTTTTGTAAGTAATAGATTTACCTCTACATCGTCAAGAGATGTCTGTGAGAATAAGTACTATTTTGGAACGTGGAATCTGGTGTTACACTTCCTAGGTCAGTACATATCATCTGTTATAATCATAACACTAAATGAATGTTCACATTCTTAATTGTTTAACCTCTATGATATTATAAACACAGAGGAGTTGCAGTTTTCTGCTGTGATTTAACTATTTCAAATGCTTGTGTAACCCTATTTAACTAATTCTCGGTTTTCTTGCACAAATATCGGAATGGTTAATTTTTTTTCCAGAATGAAATTGCATCGGATCTCTAATGATATGTTTTTTTTTTTTTTTACAATTTGTAATTTATAGCACATTGAACACGCATGACTAGGTGTAAATGGAAAATGGAATGGTTTTCAGGGCATATTTCTGTAGCTCAGTCAGTTGAGAGAGGAGGAGTGAGAAAATGTATAAGCAGCCTGAAACCTTGAAGGACAAAATAAAGGAGATTAGGAAAATAAATAAATAAATAAATAAATAAATAAATAAATAAATAAATAAATAAATAAATAAAACATACTTTTAAATGACTTAATTTCACTAAAGTTTATCCTGATTATTTTTTAATTACCCTTGGGAGAAAAAATAATATTTAATGAAAAGTAAAATAAATTTAAAAATATGAAATATTTCATAAAACTGGTAAAGTTTAAAAAAATCCTTGTTATAGTAATCTTATTAAAAACTGATTCTAAGCCTCATATTAAGTTTTGTGCTATGAGTAAATGATGTAGTTAAGTCCCTATCTCACCCCTGGCTACTGGGTCATGTCTCTATTTTTACTATATAGATGAACATATGGGCTCTCAGAATTCACAGATAATTTATGTTAATTATAATTTACAAATTGCCAAGAGGAATGCAAATGCAGCATGGCTGATTTCAAAGTTCATACTGTTAGCAAGTATAAAGATGTGTACTTTTAAGAGTCATTCTGCCAGCATGTCTGAATAGAACTTTGAGAAAGAAGCTACCAAAAGAGGTCATAAAAGCCTTCCCATCACCCATACTGAATCCCTAAAGGAAGGAGAAGCAAGCATATATGCCAAAAGCATGCTGACCCTTCAGTTAGTCCAGATCACATCTGAGCTGGTACAACTTCAGAAGGCATTTCTGTGGAGTTGTGACAGTTAACTCTTTCAGGAAAGTTCTACAGATGCCATGTCTGACCCTCTTCCCTTGAATGGAAGGTGTCTCTAGAGTTCAAACCTAATCCTGAAACTGATTGGTCAACGATCGATGAACCATCTGTCTCTCTGTTCACCTAGAGCAGGGATTATTCACTGGAGAAGGAAATGCTATCTCTTCTCTCCCCCCATGGCCTAGCAGAAGGATCTCTGAATCTCCAGGACCAGGATAAGGAACCCCCAGCACCACACCACAACCTAATGGCTATGGTGAGGAACTGGGATTCTTTCCCTCTTGAACCTTGATCATCATGATGGGAGCCCTCTCTTAGTATTCCTTCTTCTGTTTATTTGAGCAGCACAGATTTTGGCTAAAGCCTCTCCCACTCCCATGTGCTCTCCCCACACTGGTGGCTGGAGATCTGTGTAACTTCCTATTTTCTTTTGAATGAAGTCTTCCACTATACCTTATTCTCTGGTGGTCTATAATTTTAATTCTTTAGTTTCATAGACAAGAATTCAGGTACTCCTTAAGTTCCTAGGTGCAGTGAAAGTAGCTGGTTACTCCTTAAATTCTAATCCCCAGCTACCACTTACAGAGTCCTGTGTTGATCCCTTGAAGATGGGCTCCTCCTAAATTCTCTCTCTCTCTCTCTCTCTCTCTCTCTCTCTCTCTCTCTCTCTCTCTCTCTCTCTCTCTCTCTCTCTCTCTCTCTCTCTCTTGCTCACTCAGAGCCTGCAGCTGCTTCATGGAGAGGTAACACAGGTGTGGTGAACAGTTGTTCAAGCAGAGAAAATGTAAGTAGAAAGGACCTGAAAGGAAATCAAAGGTGTGATTCATTGTCTACTTTCCACCAAAATTGGAGAGTTTTGACATCATTTTCTATCTGAAGGAAAGTAGCAGCGAGGAACTTGCCATTGTGTCTGCAAATAGGTGTTCTGTTATGTGCTGTAATCACTGATACCTGGGTGAAGGAACGGAGAGAGAGAAAGACCTGAAGTTCAAAGTACGTGTACACCTAGTGAGCCCAGATGTCAAAAAAGGAAGGAATAAAGAAGGAAGGAAATTAGTGATGGAGGGAAGTTGGGAGGGGGAGAAATAGGGAGGAAGGAAGGGAAGAAGAAGGACAGGAGGAAAGAAAGGAAAAGAAAATCAAATAACAGAATATAAATTGGTGCTAAATAAGGCTGAAAGGTTGACACACGCCTGGCTATCTAATACAAACCCCAAATCAAGCCTCTGCATGTGTACCAGTGGACTTAGTATTATTACCAAATGATGGAAGCATAAGCATTATTTGTTTTCCCAGGTCCCTTAGCTATATCTGCAGTTTTATTTTTCCTAAGGTGAATTCTTCCAAATCCTGCTAATCCAGGTCAAGAGAAGTGTGTGAGCTGCCCTGAGGCAAAGGGTGAAGGAGGTGAACTGAATATTAAAATGTCCATAGTATTCCACTTCATGGCTTATCATTCTCTCTCACAGGAGAGGTGACAATCAGCAGCTGCCGATGCTCAGCAGTTAAAGTGAGGAATCAGCCAGGTTGTGCTGTGGGTGTAAATTACATCCTGGAGTTTGGTTAGATAAGCTAATTATTGGTTGTATTAAAGTATCTACATTTTCCAGGCCCTAGGCTTTTCACATCTCCAACTTACCTTCTCAGAACCGTCTCTCAGGAAAAAAAAATCAAATGCAAAAACATCAAATATCTCACTCATGAGTGGCTCCAGACCAAAGGGAGTTTTGTTCACTTGTCTGATTTTGTAGACTTCTCACAGAAGACACGCCTACTCCCCTTATGAAGCTGCTACACAGATCCCTCACAGATTGAAGAGGAGCCATGATGGCAGAGAGGACTCAAGATACAAGTACTGATCATTGTGATTCCACATATTATAATATCTCACCACTATTGCAGAGTAAAATAGCACGGATTTGCCTGTATCCAAGTTCACCTGTAGTAGCCACATTGGCAAAACTAGGAAGAAAACTTTAAACATAGCATAGACAAAATAAATATGAAAGAAATATTACATTACAAATTTCAAGAGAAAACTTTGACTCTGCAAAGGGCTCACTGTTCCCATTTAAGCAAAGAATAATGATAATTAACTCTACATATCTCATAAAAAAGATTAACTATTTCCCAATGGAAGTGCTTTAACTTTTTGGATGAACACTGAACTTACACAGGTTTGTCTTCCAAGTATCTCAGCACTTAATATTCCTTGAGGAACAGAGGTCTCATTGAACACAGAGTAGGGATTTGTTAAACCACAAGAGTGCTCACCGCTGCTGGCCTCTGTTTAATTTTCTTGAAGAAAGTGTTTGTGACAGCTGAGGGGCCTCCTAGCCAGGAAATCAATTCCAAGGCTGGCATTGTAGTGACATGGAGACGACAATAATTTCTAAGAAACATGGTCATAGACAGTGGCATCCTGAAAGTGTAAACCAAGGGAATGGTTTAGCAGAACATCAGTACTCGGGGGAGAGCTAAAGAAAAACAAGAAACAGCAGCTCAGGACAAGTGTGATGTCCAGGAAAGATCACATTCACAAGGCAGGGGATACAAAATCAGAAGACAATAGGGTGATCACACACAGTTGCATCTTCAGTTGTGTTTGGTTAAAACAAATGTCACAAATATTTTCAAATATCTTAAAATTGACAGAATGAACATTGCAAAGAGAATTTTATGCAACAAAAATATCCAGCTCTGCATTTAGATTAAATGAAAGGGAAAATTCCAGTAATTTGGCAACAGAGGAGTAGGCACAAGTAAAATTGTAAGGCATTCCATATGGCTATCATATACCAATATTGTTTTGAATGTAATGAGATATGTTTAAATAACTTTAATAAAATTGCTCTACTAATTACAAATAATATTTTATTGTTGAATAGCAAGTGTGTGTAATTTCTATGTTTTTATAGATATAAATTCTCAGTATAATTTATAACTGAAGAATAAGAATGAGATATTTGACTATGATGATGTCTCATTTAGCATTTTTGTTTCTTTAATTATGGGGGTATGGGTGTGCATGGGCATGACAAGGTCTCTTGCTGCTGCAAACAAACACTTGTCTTACGTTATATAGGTAGCTGGGGAATTAATATATTTGAGAGCTTCATTAATTGATGAGCAATGTCCCTAGACCTGCTTATATTTTTAATTTTAGCTATGATATTAAAATGTATGCATTGTATATTCAAATACAAAGCCCTTTGGGTTCTTCATATGATTCTTTGATTCAATAATAATGATTTTCTATGCACTTTTAAAACTTCAGTTATCTGATATAAAATATAATCACTTCCACATTCTCTGAATTTTATTTTTACTTTATTCTTTGCTGGGATTCATGTTAATATCATTTTAATTCCTTGAAGGAATTATAGGTAGAGCGAAAGAAAAAAAATTCAGATTTGATTTTCAAAACTATTTTTTCACAGAAAAAAATGCGTTTTGCACTTTATTGCTCTTTATGTGGTATGTGAATATAGGGTGTCTATAAGACTTAATTGGAAAAGAGAGGATTTGGAAATTGCATTCAACTAATTACAGCATCTCAAAAGTTTCTCTCTTCTGTTATTATCTTATAGAGAAAAGTAAAGGTGACATTTATCTTAGTTTGGGTAGGCTGTTGACAAAAGCTTCAATGAGGCATTATTTCAACACCACACACACACACACACACACACACCATTTTCATGATAAATGACTTCTAGACAAGCATCTTAGCTGACTACCCAAGTGCTGAATTCTCTTGTCACTGAATTGTCCATGAAGATGAAGGACTTATAACTAATTATGCCAGGAAACAGAGCTAATTTCTCTAAACTGCCAAAAAATAAAACATACTAGTGTATGGCATAAACCTGAGAGTGAATAATATTGCAGCATGGAAGAAAATGCTGGAATGGTGTTCAACCTCAAAGCATCTTCTTCTTTTTTTTTTTTTTTGCTTCTTTTTTTTTGTGATGCTAGGACTCAAAGCCAGGGTCTCACATCTGAGGCCAGGACTTTATTTAGCCATGGCCCCTGTTGTTAGTGAACATTATTCTTCAGGAACTTTGATACTGAAATATTCTGCTTTTGCTGAACAAAGGAATACATGGGTGTTAGTTATTTAGAAATCTAAAACATTCTGAGGGACTTTCAAAGTTTTCATTTTTATTTAGAAGTCAGAAAAAATGAATACATTGCAGTAGAGTTATCTAAACTTTGAATGCTCTCCCTTTCCAGGTCTGGATCCTAAAGCACATCTTTCTTGACTCCTTGTGGCAAAGACATAAATGAAACTCAATCTGAGTGCCAGCAGTAAGAGCTTATTCAGTTATCAAAGGATGCAAGGTATGAGGCTAGCTCCCATGTGTCACTGAAAACATCTAAACAGGAGTGAGTGCATATGGGAAGACAGTAGAGCTCAGCAAGGGAGCAAAGGTTTTATGGACTATGTGGAAACTTCTGGAAGGTTTTATGGTCTTGGGTTTTAGACTTGTTGTGGCTTGCTGGTGTGTCATTTAGTGTGGGAATTAGATGACAATGAGGTTACATTTCTCTTGTTATTACTCTGACAGGTATCATAATAAGACCTAGCTGATTTTTTCATATTTTATTTATGAGAGAGACAGAGAGAGAGAGAGAGAGAGAGAGAGAGAGAGAGAGAGAGAGAGAGAGAGAGAAACACCTCTGGCCACTGAAAAGGAACTCCAGATACATAAGCCCTTCTGTGTTGTAGGCAAATGCCTTAACCACTAAGCCATATTTTCAGCCCAGACCTAGCTGTTTTTGTCTTGTACAATGAATGAACAAATTTTGGCTTATAGACATTCATATACAGGATAGAAACATAAACACCTTATTACATAAATATTTTATGATATATTTGGAGTAACCATACAATGAAGGCTTTAATAATATGTGTCAAAAAAAAGCCTTAACCCTTGACCATGGATGCACAGGGTGAATTCATTATTTTCTTTAGTTTTCTTGAGGAAAAGACTCCCATAATGTGACTGTGGCATCCAAATTGTGTATCTTGACATTCAATCACAAATGTGACGATAATGATGTCTGGGGAATCATCATCAAGCAGCCCTGTACATTAGTGCTGGGAGATTGAACTCTTTAAAAATGTGCATGTCATATTCAGGTGATCACACTTCTTCCTTACCTTCAGAGAACCGTCTCTATTTATTAAAGATATGGTATATCTAAGTATCCATGTTCTGAAATTATTCAAAGGGACTAAACATATCTAAACATCCCTACTCTGATTCCCAGAGGAAATACAATTGGGAAATGGAGAAACTAGCTCACTTGGGCAGTTTCGTTCTTCAAAAGCTTGTTCTGACCACTATGTGTGAGTTACTGTTTCAACATATCCTCCTGCCATAATGGACTGAAACCTTTTAAACTGAGAGCCAATATAAATTTCAGTTTTTAGGTTTGTGTCGCCAGGTATGACATCATAGAATTTAGAAAGCTAAGCAATACAGGCATTTGGGGCAGACATCTTGAATTGTGACATTTGGTTTCATCATAATGTCTCATTCCATTCTAAATGGCTCATTTCTTCAATGAGCCATACTGAGTGATGAAAGATCATGCTGCAGCCACTTTAAGATGAAGACGTGCATCAGCCAGCATACACCTGAGAGGAAACTATAACTGCAGTGTATTTCTTAAAAATGTGGCTTAAGGAAAATAGGACAACTTACTTTTCAGAGAATTTATTGTACAGAACATTTATATTACCCATGGAATACCCTATTGTGCGTTGCTAAGCTCAGCAAAGTCACTGCATCTTATTTCTCAAGCTAAGCTCCTTGGAAATTTACTTTGCAAGGAGCATGTCTAACAGAAAATGGTTGAGTTGAACATATTTTTAAACAAACAACCTTAACTCTGTATGCACTTTAAAAATAAAGGAAAACAGAAATATTCCTTAGTTTCCACATTCTGATTTTCGAAAAAGAATCTGAAGGATTGAATGGACATGAAAAGGACCATTATGCTGAAAATGAGGTAGTGAAGACGATGGAAAAGTGTTGAAATGATGTTGGATTCCAGTCCATGACATAGGGAAGCCATGTGACATTATATAAAGTATGTAACACCTTGATTAGATAGCTCAATAAAATTTAACTTGAGGAATCTTAGCTATATGGACTCAAATTTCATGGAAAATATGTTTAAGTGTGTTTTTTTTTCATTTTATGAAACTAGTTTGTAAAGACTAACAATGGGGTTGAAGAGATGGTTCAGCATGTGAGAGTGCTTGTGTGACCAGCACATGGACTTGGGTTCCATTCCTAGATCCCACTCAAAAAGCTAAGCAGGAGTCCACCTGCTGGTAGCCTCAGTGCTGCGTGAACAGGTACAGGAGGCCTGCAGGGACTCCCTGGTCAGCAG
>PVHP010052923.1:0-10869 GCA_004024765.1 Zapus hudsonius
TCCTTCCTTCCTTCCTTCCTTCCTTCCTTCCTTCCTTCCTTCCTTCCTTCCTTCCTTCCTTTCCTCCCTCCCTCTGTCTCTCTCCGCGGAAGAGCGTTAACAAGGCTTCCAAGATCTCTGGAGCCCGAGCACTGGCCAGGCCTTGCTTTTTCTCCTGACTTTAGTAGTCTTCAGAAGGGCAGGGTGCACAGCCTCCCTGATCTTGAAAGATGAGGACAAGAACCAATTTATACCCAGAAAACAAAGCACCGAGCAAGGCTTTTCAAAGCCACTGGTCAGGATATCGGACCTTTATGTTTTTGTGTTTGTTTTTCTATAAAGACCCTGAAGTACTGAGCGTGCTTGAATTTGATCCCTCTGTGCTTTCTCCTACTTCCTGGGCTTTGATTAAAGTACTGGCCCAGGAGCTTTCCCAGAGTGCACCTCCACATGACCCTCGTCTGGTAAGCAGGTTGTACTGCTTTTCATGGAAGGAGAGTTCTGGATTCGGGGCCTGGTACACAGTACGGGTGTCATTTTTGCGTGTTGGATAAGTGGATATGTGACAAAGAAAATAGGGGGAAAGTGTCATTTTTAAGGGACACGATTGAGACAAATAAGGTGTTTGGCTGACTTTGCTTTGAATACTCAGTTGTTTCGTATTCCAGTGTAAATCAGTTTCATGGTGAGTGTGGACCTGAGTGTTTAAGCTTTCTTTCTGGACCAGGTGCTTATTCGGGCTTTATGAGGGCACCTCATTCACTCCTCATATCCCACGTCCCCATTTAGAATCCCCTCCCTCCATGTTTATTCAGGTTCTTCTCGATTCTTCAAACTGCAAGTTCAAGTTTTCCTCCTTCTAGGAGCCTTCCCACCCTGGCCCGCCTACCTGTTGCTTCACAGCTCTGTTTGCCCCAAGCTCCCTCCAGCCTTCCTCTACACCCTTGTTTTCTTCTATTTATAATGGAACTAGAGTTCAAGTTGTTCCTTGCCCACCCTATAAGCCAGAGCTATTCCAGAGCACAGGTTTCTGAGGCTCCCACAGAGCCTGGTACTCTGCCCTATCATCTGGTTACTACACGTGACCGGTTTGGGATCAAAAACCATCTCTTTGCGGGGGCCCTCTTGACTATGTGGGGAAGTGGTCGTGGAGGCACACCAGCAAAACCATGTGCAACAGCTGAAAATAGAGTCATGGGTGAATGTTATGGGAGTTCTGATTGTTGGTCTTGCTAGCTCCGGTCACAAGGGCTCTGATCACTCATACAGAATTCAGCATTATGCATCTTTATGGTGAGGAATAATGCAAATGGTGTCTACATTGAAGCCCTTTATTGAACTCGGAAGCCCACTGCAGGTGGGCAGATCTCTGGGCATTTCTGCCCCTCATGGGAATTGCTTGGTAGTATCAATGTACCGGGGGGCTTCAGCAGGTGCTCAGGACTTGGGATTTTGGGGGTTGAAGGTGTGAGTCACTGAACAAGCACCTTCATTTCTCCTCCACCCTCAGAGAGATCCCAAGAGCCTTACAAGTGGGTAAGAGTTGATGTGTATCTGGAAGAACTGAAAGTGTGGGCTGGGAAGATGGCTCAGTCAATAAAGGACTTACTGAGCCAGACACAGTAGTACCAGGATCTGGAATTCCTATGATGAGCAGGCAGGGCTAGCCTGGAGAATGCAGCAGTGAACCAGTGAAAGGTGAAGGCTGACCCCTGAGGTTGACCTTTGACCTCCACACACGTGCTGTGGTGTGCTTCTTGCGCATGCACTCATGAACAGGAGCATGCACACCTGCAGAGAGCTGAATGGGTGTCCAGGGAGAAGGGCTTTATCCTGTGGCTCTGCTGGGAGCTCTGAGATCAGGAGCGTCGCTGGGAGGCACATCTAAGCTTACTTAGGCAGGGCTCACAGCAGTTAAACTTACCTGAACAGTACGCAGAGAGGGGGGCTCTCCACTCTAAAGATATTTAAGAGGGGCCTGAAGGATCATTTTAAAGTGTAAAAAAAAATTCATGTGTTATTTAGATGGAGGGCTGCATTGAAGGATTGCAGTTCAGGCTGGCCACGGTTTCCGTTCTTATAATGTTGTGTTTTTTTTTTAATTAGATCAAAATATTTGTGACAAATAATTTCCATAAATACATACAAATGGATTATAATACAGCAACTGTTTATTTTACTTTAAAAGAAACCCAACCAGACATGGTGGGCACACCTGTCATCCCAGCATGGGGAGTCTGAGGCTGACCTGAACTACAAAACCAGTCGGTCTCTCTCTCTCTCTCTCTCTCTCTCTCTCTCTCTCTCTGTCACACACACACACACACACAGCCAAGGCCTACTTTTTTTGAAGGTAGTGAAAAAAGATTAGGTAAAATAATGGGGAAAATTGTATCTTAGAATCTATTTTCAGAATAGCTTTATTTCTTTAAAATTTAGGTAAAAAAGGAAATGTTAAAACTTGGAATCTTGAATCCAGGTGTAGTAGCGCATGCCTGTAATCCTGCTGTTGGGAAGGCTGAGGCGGGAGGATCACGTGTTCTAGGCCAGCCTTGGCTATGTAGGGACAATCTGACCCCAAAACAAAGACAAAACTAAACACTCGAATCTCTTTCCCAAAGAACTCAGGGAGGTCTGTCTTTGAATGGCCCCAAATTATGTGAAACCCTCCTATGTAGGTTTTTTTTAAAGTGAAAAAAAAATCTCTTGTGTTCTCACTATTGGTTCCTTAATCTCGTTTGCCAAAGGGTAGCCCATGGCGTGCACCGGTGAGCAGTCCATCTGTGAGAAAGGAAAAGACAGCAGAAGCCCTTCCCTGCCTTTACAGGAGCTCTCCCTCCTCTTCCTCCTCTTCCTCCTTGCTTACTCTGTGTGCTGGGCAGTAAAGATGTCCTCATCCAATTTACAAGACACTTGCATGAAAACCACATGAGTTCAAGTTTTCCTCAAGAAGAGGTTTTATTCTGGGTGCAGCTTCTCTTTAGGGTGAGTGACATATTGCCACAAGTGTCCTGTAGGAGGTGGGACTCTCTCCCCCTGTCGTTGATGCACCCTCTGTCTGCCTAAGGCTCCATCTAGTCCCTTTCAGGCTTTTGACGTCCATGGAAAAGCCACTCAATCCTCTTTCCCTCGAAAACTACCAACAAACCAAGCCTGGCAGAAAGCTGGGCTCCCAAGCCTTCCTAAGAAGAACCCACAGTAAGCAGGCAGAACCCTTGCAAGCAGGCAGCTAAGTTTGCACGTGATGTGATACTTTCTAAAAATACATCTGAAAGCCAGAGGAATGGAAGTTGAATAATTGAGTTAAGCTTTGTGATGCAGAATTTCATTACCAGAGAACTAAAATGTATTAAAATTTTCTCATTACGTCTCATTGTTTAGACATTTTTATTGGTAATATTTCCAGCATTTTGTACTTTTTAAAAATGCATATTTTCTTTTTATTTGATCATCTCAGGAAAGCATGTCGACTAGCTTAGGTGTTGGGAGGGTCCTACTGAAACCACAGGCTGTCCAATCTGCTCTGTTGGCCTCTGATTTCTGACGTCCAAGAGGCCCACCTTTCAGCACAAGGACTAACGTTCACATTTTTTCTTACTCATCTTTTGCTTTGCTATAGAAAAAGAGTTGAGCCAATGAGGAACTTAAATCATTGCCGTTTCTTCAGTGTGAGCTCTACCACAGCGAGAAAGATCTCTGCTCTACCTGCGTGGCCACAGACAGTGCTGGGATCCAGCTATACTTGGGAAATGTTTGTTAAGTGAATTAAGAGGTGACTGTGGTCTGGATGAAGTGGTTGGGCTGTGGAGGGACACAGATGCTCACCAGGCAGAAGCCCCATGGTGAAATTCCACTGCCACATGATGGCTGAGTGGCCACATTGGCCCATGTGGTGTTTGAAGGCTAAATGGATGAAAGTCAAGGATTGCCTGTAATTGGTGGGTTTGGAGTTACTGAGGCTGTTGTTGGAGTGGCTGGAACTTGGAAGACAGACAGACCTCACCTGCTTAATTACAGATGTGCCTCTAGCTGCCTGGCCGCTCCAGGTCTGCAATTAGGGCCCTGTGAGCCACTTCGCTGCCTGGCCAGCCAGAAACACCTAGCTATGCCTGGAGAGGAACCTGTTTTGTTTTTATTTTTAATCTTATAAAATATAAATAGAACCAGGACCAGCTTTCACATTCACTTTCTGTACTTCCTGAGAGACCTCGATAAGGCTTCTTTGCTTGACCTAAGGGGGGGGGGGGGAATCTCTTCGTGTTTGTTTCTTTTGAATCAATTTGTCCTTAATTTAAATCAGCCTTGTCCTCCATCTTTGTACTATTTTATCCTGAAATTATATTATATATCATGGGATCATTTGTGCCCAAGATCCAGTTTCGCATAAACCCCATTCCCATTTGTCTTGCAGCTCGTCTTCTGTCCGTCCCTTCTTCCCCAGTGATGACCCTGAAATTTATGTGAATTTTCTTGCATTTCTTTATGATTTAATTGCCTATACATATGTACTTCTAAATGATACATTGTTTAATTTTGCTTACTTTTGTCCTTTATTTAACTACCACATATAAATTCTTTGTGACTCAGGTTCCTCTGCACTAGTGTGTGTGGTAGGTATGATTGTGGTTCCTTCATTTTCTTTTCTGTCTGTTGTTTCCTTCTATGACAATGTCAAGATGCACTTATCCTCCTCCTCTCTGAAATTCTGGTTACTCTCAAGTTTTTGCTATAAAGGACAATGCAGTATTTGGGCCCCTATCTATTGTTTCTTCAAGGGGATGAATCGATAGTTTATTAGGTATGTGTATATCAACTCTACTAGGGCGTGATAATTTATTTTCCAAAGTGATTGGACCAATTAATTGATGCTGCCACTTGGGTATCTTCACAATATCTATTTGCTTCATATCTTTATGAATACTTCGTTTTACTAGGTTTTCAAACTTCTGCCAGTAGGGTAGGCAATACTAGTTTTAATTTGCATTTTCTTTTCTTTTTTGCGGTGCTGGGGACCGAACCCAGGACCTTGCGCTTGCTGGGCAAGCACTCATCCACTGAGCTAAATCCCCAACCCCTTAATTT
Organism: Zapus hudsonius; assembly: GCA_004024765.1. NCBI lineage: Eukaryota > Metazoa > Chordata > Mammalia > Rodentia > Dipodidae > Zapus > Zapus hudsonius. The sequence continues at coordinate 5,062 of PVHP010052923.1, forward strand.
GCATTTTCAATGACTAGCGATTTGAGAATCTTTTCAAATGCCTGTAGGTTTTGGATCTTCCCAAAAAATGTCTATTCACTTATTTCTTCGGCATTTTCTGTTCTGTTTTAGTCCATTTCTCCTCTCAGAGGCAGTTATGTGAGTTGCCAGTATCTTACCGTGGTTTGAGGCTAATCTTCACATTCTCACTATGGTCCTCTGATACACAGACATCTAAAGTATGAGGCTCGGAGGCTCCTGAACAAAATATTTCATTTGTTTGGGCTTTCAGACATGTTTCTGCTTGGTTCGCTGTGCATGTTGATGTGTTCTCACCCTACTGACTCAGCAGGTCCTGATGGACAGACGTGCGTGAAAGCCTGTAAGGCAAGCCACGCACCACATGCCTGCGTGCTTGCGTCCTGTACCATCACGCGTCCTCCACTTCGTATATCGTACACTCTCTGAGAATAGTGTTTGAAATTGGAGCTGCATTTTATATTTGACTTATTGCCTTATGAAATTGTTTATTTTCTGGGTCCCCCAGTGGAGTCTAAGCTCTTGGGTCAAGTTATCTGATTTATTTTTCATTGTTGGCTTAGCATCCTGGAATGCTGCCTGACACATAGTAGGTGCTTAAGAGAGACCTGTTCAGTGAATGCTGGGATTCCTAGGAGATGTGCCAGCATCGCCCTGTGGATCACTCAAACACTCCGCTCAGCAAGCGTGTGTGGAACACAAGTCAGTGTGTCTCTGCCCTTTTCTTTCCAGACAGGAGGGGAATTGCACCCTTGGGAGCAGCAAGCTCAGATTTTAGTCTTGTAGCTGGGAGGGCCCCCTGATGGGCCGGCACTCCTCTGAGGATAGATTTCTGGGGTGAGACTAGAATTTCCCAGGCTATCTTCTCTGCCCTTATGCATGGTTGCATTGCTGTCCAACTTGCTGCTTTTTAAACCCCACTGGCTTTTGCTTTGTTTCTATAGAAACCAGAACCGCTGGGGGGGGTGTAAGAGGGTGAGTCCTGGGGGAGAGGGTGTCACAGAGCTGTAGCTGTTGGCTGTGAATGTAAAAAGCACTGGGGTCAGTTGAAGCTGGTCCCCAGGGAAGCGCCTCTGAAGGCCCTGCCCACTTAAGGGCTCCGTCTACAGGGAGCTGTGACTTGGCAGGAGGCACATTTGAGGAAAAGGCTTGCTTTGTGGAGCTGCAGGGCTCCTGGGCACCCCTCCAGCCCTTCAGTGGAACATCTGGAAGGCTTTGGCCCCTCCTGGTGCCAAAGCCACTGGGCCCTGGAGACAGAGATCAATGACCGCTTTTTGGCTGCTCCTTAACCTGTGTCCCGGACAAGTATTTTTCTGGGAACCAGTGTGTAAGCATAAGGCAGGTCTTTGAAGCCAGAACATGTGTGTGTGTGGGGGGGGGTATGAGAATTTGGCTTTTCAGGAAACCAGAATTCAAGTAGAGAGTCCTACTTCCTGCCCCTAGGGAAGAGAAGCAGCAGGCTGAGCTGTTAATGTCCTTCTAATGTGAGTGCTGTTTCTCCCTGAGCAGGCTTGACATCAGAGGTGGGGGTGAGTTTGAGCCTAAAGACTCATTTGGTACTAACCTCTGCAGGCAGCCCCTGGGAGATAATTCTGAAAAGGTGCGTGGTGATTTTTTATGCACATAATTCATAGCCCACTGGGTGTGCAGAAGACAGTGAAAAGAAGCTATGATGTATAATAGATCGGGGGTAAATATGCCATGAAATTACCTGTTCTACAGTAATGTTTCAAAACCTATGTATTAGGTTGCAGGTTGACATTCATCATAATACGCACACACAAAGGAAAAAATACAGAGTAGAAATACCCTCAGCCCACCCCAATAATAAGTGGCCTCTCTGCACCTGAGGTCAGATCCCCCAAACCGGGTTATTTTCAGTGTCACTTAAGTGTCTTTTCTTCTGACCTCTTTCTTGCGTGGTGTAAGAATTCAGTAAGTGCCACTGGAGCTGTTGGTGAGAGAGAGACTGGAGTTCCCATTTTCTCAGACGTTGTGCTTTGCGTTAACCTACCCAGGGATGCAAAGGAAATTGCCATGGAAACGTTAAGATATTAGAAAGTAGCTCAATGCCAAAAGCTAAAGAACATTTTGTACCGCCCTATAATTGAACGATAAGCAACCATGTTAAGTTTTTAGACTTATTTTATATATTAATTATGACATTAATAATATAAGATCTAATAATATAATATGATAGTCAGAATAACTGGTTAAGAATGTTAGAATCATATATGCTATGATCCCATTTACATAAAAAGAACGCATGCAATGTGCACTTGTGTGTACTTAAAACTTGTGTGTACATAAAAAAATGTTTCCCTCATAAAAGTGGAAAGAAGGACCCAAGGGCTCTTGCTCCCCAGTGTCCGCCTTCTTGTCTATAGATTTGAAACCGCTACTTTGCCTCCTTCATTGTGTTGCCTCTTGGTCTAGCCCACTGCTTCTTCCCCCAGCCCAGCAGCTGGCCACCTCTTCCTTCTTCCAGATCTCAAGACTCCAGCGGCTTCTACTGGCCTCTCCTCAGGAGAGCCACACAGCTTCTGGTCGGTCTGAGGCAGTTCTGTGTTCTGCTGGGTAAGCTAGGAGTGAGTGCAGTCCTGTGCACCAGTGAAGTGTGACGGGTAGGGGTCTAGAGGAGTGACATCCTGAGTCCCAGGCGCTGGACTCTGAGCCCTCAACCTCTGTCTCATGTTAATACCCGCAAGTTGGAAAGATGATTGGGCTGCTTAATACAGCTTAGAAGCAAAGGTTTGGGCAGATCTTTCCTTCTGGAAAGGCCAAGCAGCCCTGCATTGGCTTCCTTCATGCAGGCTCGGGGCAATCTAGCGAAGTGCAGGGGAGCCTTCCTGGCTGAACCGGAGGGGCTCCTGCGGGTCAGTCCACGTGCTGCTTACAAAGCCATGGAGGCTTGACTTTGGCCTTACCATGGGCCCAGTGCCCATCCAGACAAGCGTCTCCACCCCAGCTTTTCCTTCTTCACAGTGCAGCACGGGGGAAACAAACCCTCACTGTCATTTGTGGGTCAGTCATGGGTGTGTGAGATAAGCTGGCACCGGCAGAAGAAAAGGTGTCCCCATGAGCTGAGGGGCAGTAAATGTTTTGGAGGAAGGATGACTGAAGAAGATCAGCACAGTCTGTGACAGTGGGCCTGGGTCTCGCGTGGGTCTGCAGGACAGTCTGTGACAGTGTCTGGGTCTCTCGTGGGCCTGCAGTCTCCTGTGATTCCAGTTTAACCTTCCTGGGCTGGAGAGGTTCCTGAGGTTGGAGCCATGACAGTGGAATTCTTTTGGGAGTCTGACGTTCAGCAGATAGATCATGGAGCTTTGGAAAGCTTCTCTCTGCGCTGGTGTTCCCCAGGTACCCTGAATTTGGAGACCAAGATGACCTATTTTGAGGTGGCATCTCTCGGACTCCTTTAGTGACAACCATCAAACTTGCTCTGTGTGGAGGAAGATCTGATGCAGCTGCTTGGCGGGAGAGCCAGGACTCCCATGTTCTTCCCCCAAAGAGCCCCATTCTGCTCCGTGCCTGCTTCCCACTCAGATCTTGCCTAAGGGCCCAAAGCCCCTGCCATTGGTGTGCAGGGGTTTCTGTATGTTGTGGTGGTACTTGGTAAGGGGACATGATACATAGCTTTGCTCCAGTTCTCGGAAGAATTCAGGATCTCAAAAAGTCTAAGAACGTGGAGGACAGGTTTGGATCTCACTATCCACTGGCTGTGACCTTTCTTCTTGTTCCTTTTTGTTCCCATCCCCCCATATTTTTATAAATGAAATACTCAACACAATAGAATGTGCTCATCAATTACTTTCCCCTTAAAATAATTGTAAAACATTGCAATAGAAATATTTCAAAAATGTGAACTGAGTTGCCTTTTTAAGGAGAATGTGCTGAACATAGGTGCTTAATTGCACATCAAGTTTTTCACTCTCATCCATTATTGGCTGTGTTCTTAGGAGTATGAGGGGTGTAGGGGTTCTCCCTATGCCAAAGGACCCCAGGTTGCTTTCTTTTATCTTCATTTTCCCCCACTACTCCTGGGGACTATAAAGAGATAGTTTGCTTTGCTTTATGTCTATTTGTGTGGGAGTCCTGGATGAAGTCAGTTTCTCCTTTGAAGGAAAGGACTTGTTTTTTAATCATTGCTTGCTGCTTGGGCATGTGCAGCTGTGTTCTGGGCTCCAGCGCGGTGTGGCCTCAAACTTGAGCACACAGCAATGTCCCCTGGCTAAAGCAGCCTGCTGGGCCCTGTCCACAACAGAATTTGTGGTTCTAGAGTTCTAGGGTAAGGCCATGACTTCGCATTCCTGACAAGTGCCCAGATGATCTGAGACCTCTGTAAGGGAAGCCAGCTTTGAGAACCACTATTTCAGAGCAATAGCTCTCAAAATTTAAGGGCTATATAGATGTTATCTGGGGGACTTTTATTTTTTAAGGAGGATGAGGGATGTAGGGTCTTCAACTTGAATTCCTATCCACATTGCTTGCAATGTTGCTTATGCAACTCTTTGCTTATGGTTTCAGAGGGCTCAGTTTGCTGTTGCTCAGTTCTGTGAGCTTGGGTAGAAGATCATGGTGGCAAGGCAGAGGGTGGGGAAGAGCATTCCTCTTCATGGCTGGCCAGGGAGTGGGTCCTGGGGTTGGGCCCTGAGATTCTGTTTTCTGTAGTCAGATGCTTATACCAAGCTGCACCCCAGATCCTGTTTCTTGGTTCAGCTCCCACGGATGCTAACTGTGCTGGACTCTGGGACGTGATTTGTGTAGAAAGACTACAGCCGTGGCTCAAAATTCTGCCTGTGCCAGGCATGGTGTGGCACACACCTGTAAGCCCAGCATTTCGGAAGTGAAGGGAATAGAAGCATGCGTTCAAGACCAGCCTTTGCTGTTTGAGAACAGCCTGGACTACATGAGACCCTGTCTCTAAACAAAACAAAACTCTGTACATATGTTGGAATCAATCCATAACGCAAAAACAAGGAGGAAGAGGAGAAAGAGTCTGATCACAACTAGATCAAGAGGACTTTGGGGGTAGAGCCTGGGCATAAATATAGATTCACAGGTGACCTTTACAGGCAAAGTTGAAAATCTTCTTAAAGTTGGGAGGTTGCTGAAACAAACAAAAACAAACAAACAAACAAAAACAACCCTGTCCTCTTATTCAATGAAGTGCTGCAGTATTGACTTTTTGATTGACAGGTACTATGGTTCAAGCGGTTCCTCTAAAATTCAGGTGTGGCCAATGTGAAAATCCCAAGGGTGATGCTCCTAAGAGGTGATTAGGCTGTGAGGATTCCTTGCTCACGAACAGGATTGAGGTCTTTACAAAAGAGGTATCAGAGCGCCGGGTTTGTTCACCCTTCTACGTCATTGATGCGGTAATATGGCGCCACCCCGAATGCAGAGAGCAACCCGTGTTAGACCATTGAACCTGCTGGACCCTTGCTTGTGGAGTTCCAGGCCTCTAGGACTGTGAGAAAATAGGTTCCTCTTATTTTAATAAGTTACTACGTCTCAGGGTTTTTGTTATAGCAGCATGAATGGACTGAGGCAGGCTAGTCAATGCCTTCCAACTGTGATTTTACTTTGGGTTACCTGGACAGCTTTAAAGGATGAAATACTATGTCTGGATTCCTTTGAAATAGATGGTCGTGGCTGGAGGTGTAGTGTACCTATAGAGTCCTTTCCTGGGTTCTCCGGGCCGTGGGTTCAATCCCCAGCACTGCCAAAATGGCACCAACAAAATCCATATCATAAACATACACATATAGGAGGGTTCTTTCAAGTTGA
>PVHP010052924.1:0-10925 GCA_004024765.1 Zapus hudsonius
GTCAGCTTTCTAGTTGCTGCGCAGAGAGAACCCAAGCAAAAGCGGCTTGTAGAGGAATGGGTTTATTTGGCTTACGGACTCGAGGGGAGACTCCATTCTGGCAGGGAAAACGATGGCATGAGCAGAGGGCTGGACATCACCTCTGCCACAGCACTGCAAACAGCGGCAGGAAGGTGTACCAAACACTGGCAAGGGGAAGCTGGCTTATAACCCCATAAGCTCGCCCCCAACAACACAGCTTCATCGAGGTTGTAAAACCCAAACTGCCATCAGCTGAGGATCGATCTATCAGAACACATTCATTTGTTTGTGGGGGACACCTGGGTCAAACCATGATAGCCTCTCACCGTGAAGGGAGCCAGCAACCCCAGAATCGCTTGCAATAACACAGATCATATCTGCAGTTTCTGTCAAAGCTCCTACCAACTGATAGGCGTTGTAACTCCCATCGATTGGAGTAACTACCCAAGGTGCCCCCCATACTTTCCCACCTATCCAACCTGCCTGAATCACTAATGTCTCCACTCTTGAAAGACTTGCAGTGACAATGGGTTTCTCTGTCTGATGTGGTGTGTGTGCTCTGCCTGTGCCCAAACCCATGAATCTCAACCAAAGAAGCCACAGGGAGATAATACTATGGTGTCCAGTTTGAAATCAACTCAACAGAACACAATAAACTAACGCCCCATTTACTATGAAGACCATCTGTTGGGATGGATGGATGGTAGATATGGATGGATGGATAGATAAGCATGAATGGATAGATAGATAGCATGTGCACATGTCTACCTAGAAACAAATATGAAAAAATATGGTTACACCGGCTAAGATTCAAAACTCTCTAAGAACAGATTCTAAAGATACGAAGGTGGAAGAAATGGCAGATAATAAATTAAAAGGAATGATTTTAAGAATGGCCGATGTGTTGGGGTCCATGGGTTGTGTTTGGTGTGAGGGATTCCCCAGTATCCACACCACTATTGTTTAATGTGAGATCAAAGCCACCTCAGTCTATTCTCCCTCCTGCTAGTTTTAAAATTAATTACCTATTTTTTTTTGTTTTGGTTTTTCGAGGTAGGGTCTCACTCTAGCCCAGGCTGACCTGGAATTCACTGTTAGTCTCAGGGTGGCCTTGAACTCAGGGCGATCCTCCTACCTCTGCCTCCCGAGTGCTGGGATTAAAGGCGTGCGCCACCACACCCGGCTACCTAATTATTTTTTAAAAACTTTTATTTTTGTTTTTTGAGGTAGGGTCTCACTCTAGCCCAGGCTGACCTGGAATTGTAGTCTCATAGCTAACCATTATGTAGTCTCTGGGTGGTCTTGAACTCTGCCTCCCAAGTGCTGGAATTAAAGGTGTATGTTACCACGATCAGCTTTTAAAAATCTGTTTACTGACAGAAGTTTTTATATGTACACATTACACTATGATCCTGCCTTTACCCCGCCTCTATCCTCCCTTCACTGAATTCCTCCTACTTGCTAACTCTTATATTCAATGTCATTAATTTTCCTTTCCTCTTATACAGGTCTTGTCCAGGCTGACCTAGAATTCATTCTGCAGTTTCTGGCTGGCTTTGAATTCACATTGATCCTCCTACCTCTGCTTCCCAAGTGTTGGGATTGAAGGCATGCCAAGGCTAATTTTTTTTATTGATGCCTGCCTGATTGTAGACTATAAACTCTGATGATTCCCTCCCCACCCAACTCTGTTTTGTTTTGATAACATCATATTTTCCTCCCGTTTTGAAGGTCTACTGTAGGTAGTGTTGGGCACTGCAAAGTCATGAATGTCAAGGCCATTTTGTGTCTGGAAGTTTGCGTTGTAAGCAGTCCTCCCCTTCCTTTGGCTCCTACAATCTTTCCTCCACCTCTTCAGCAATAGACCCTGATCCTTGGAGGGTGTGATGGAGATGTCCCAGTGCTGAACACTCCACTGTCACTTCTTCTCAGCACTATGGTGTCTTTTGAGTTATCCCAGTGGTCATCGCCATCTGAAAAGAGAAGCTTCTTTACTGGTTAAGTTTTTGGCATCTCCTGTGGCTCGGGTCAGAAGCAAGGTCTAGAGAGAGGGAAGAGAGGTCTTCTAGAGACCTTAGTCTGAGTTGGAGAACGGTGTCCTGCCCTTAATATGCTGTCAGTTGAAGGGTTAGCGATTGCTCCTAGGACCACCAGGGTGAGGGAAGAGAACACTGGCCTCAGAGGTTCCAGTTTGAGGGCCCGTCTGAGCCTTTGAGGTCAGAGATCATGGGTACCATTCTAGGAAGCAGAGTTCTGAGACAGAGGGGGTTTGGGGCTGGACATCAGAACACATCAGAGCTGGCAGAGGTAACCGGGATGGAGATTTCCTGGAGGATACAGGGTGGAGACAGAGGGGGAGGCTGAGCCTGGGAGCCCAAGTGGCACCGTGTGAGGGTGAAGGTGAGCTTTGACAGTGAGATTATAGACATTGTCCTGTTTCTGTGCCAGCATCCAAGTGCGAACCCTTCATTGGAATCCTTCCAGGTAGGGCCACACCTCTAAAGGCAGGCGGCCAAAGCTCTGGGCTGAGAGCCAGGGGGTCAAAGGCGAGGCTCCTGATTCCCAGGACGAGGAGGTGTCTTTAGACAAGCTTCTGGGCTGGCAGTGGTTTCTCTGGAGTCCTTCCATGCCACAAGTTGAGGAGGAGGCCCCCTGGGCCCCTCCAATCTCTTCATGGCTAAACTGGGTGAGGGAGAAACATCTAGATTGTGGAAGAAATAAAAGAGAAAGGTAAGGGCACAGAGGATGAAGGGCAAAAGGAAATCTCTGCACGTGTAGGGATTACCTGAGGAGATGGCAGGTGTCAGATCTAGAAGGAAACAGCTCCAGATTGGGGTACGACTCAGAGCAGTCCGGGAGCCATGCCTATAAGCAGAGAAAAGAAGGGTATAGTTGACCCACTCTGTTGCTTGTGTTCAGAGGGGATTTATAATGCTGGAGGACTAGGAGGGTTAATGACAGGAAAAGGGAAGTGAAAAACTGGGTCATTTATTCACTCCTAAGAAAACAAAAAGCTATAGAGGCAAGAGAAAACACACTCCCAGGAGATCACACTATTTACCTGCAAATGGCAGAATGTCACAGCATGGCGTCCCTGAATTCTGTTCTAACTAAAACAGTGACACAATACAGAAAAGGCTATGGGTGGCTTGGAGGGAAAGTGTGTGTGTGTGTGTGTGTGTGTGTGTGTGTGTGTGTGTGTGTGTGTGTGTGTGTTCAAAGAATTGATCATTTTCCATTGTAGGGGGGCTGGAGAGGTGGCTTAGCGGTTAAGGCACTTGCCTACAAGGCCTAATGATCTGGGTTGGATTCCCTAGAACCCACTTAAAACTAAGGCCCTGGTGTGCCCATTCTCTCTCTCTCTCTCTCTCTCTCTCTCTCTCTCTCTCTCTCTCTTTCTCTCTCTCTCCTTTCTCTTTCTACTTGCAAATAAGTAGAATTAGAAACCTATTATTTATGAGCATGGAGGTCATTGAGCGAAGAAAGAGTCCAAAGAGTGGATAGTGGCTATGGTGGGGGTGGGAACTGGAGGGCGAGGAGGGGTCAGTGTTGCAGGGGATCTGGAAAAATGGCAAGGTTTCAGGTTGAAGTGCAGAACTCGTTGCAGGTGGAGGGAGAGGGAGAGGCGGGGTAGGAACAGGCTTACGCTCTTCTTGACACTGAGTGGGAAAGCCGAGGGAGGGGAGGTGGAGAGCTGGGAGCTCCTTAAGTGGCCTGGAACCCAGAAGAAAGATCAAGAACTTGGTGCTCTGGGTTAGAGCGAGTGTTCAAATATTTTTTAAAAAATATTTTATTTATTCGTTTTCAAGCAGAGAGATACAGAGAGAGATAGAGATACAGAGAGAGAGAGAGAGAGAGAGAGAGAGAGAGAGAGAGAGAGAGAGAGAGAGAGAGAGAAGAGAACCAGAGCCACCACCTTGTGGGTCTGGCTTATGTGGGTCCTGGGGAATTGAACCCAGGGCCTTAGACACTGGAGGCAAGTGCCTTAACCGCTGAGCCATCTCTCCAGCCCAAAATATTTTTACTTATTTATTTGAGAGAGAGAGAGAGAGAGAGAGAGAGACATGAGTGTGTATGCGCGTACACACACACACACACACAGAATGAGAATATTAGTATATTAGAATTGAGAATATGGGTGTGCCAGGGCTTCCTGCTGCTGCAAACAAACTCCAGCAGACACATGTGCCACTTTGTGCATCTGGCTTTCTGTGGGTACTGGGGAATCGAACCGGTCCATCAGACTTTGTGAGCAAGTATCTTTAATGACTGAGCCATCTCTCCAGCCCCATAGTAACCTTGAGAGGCCTACAGACCTGTGATGGCTTTCTGCTTTGGCAGAGGAGCTGCTTCAGGGACAAGGAGACCCGAGAAGTTTATTTTTTATTTTATTTTTATTTTTTCGGTTTTATTCAAGCTAGAGTCTTGCTCTAGCCCAGGCTGACCTGGAATTCACTCTGTAGTCTCAGACTGGCCCCAAACTCACAGTGATCCTCCTACCTCTGCCTCCTCTTCCTCTTCCTCCTCCTGTTCCTCCTCCTCCTCCTCCTTCTTTTGAGAAGATTTTAAGAGGAGCTGGAGGTAAACCAAGGAGGTGAAAACTCAGGAGACAGAGAGGCAGGGCTGGGACCAGGATCTGGGCTGGAGATAGAGGCTGGTGAGAAGGGCAGGAGTGAGCAGAGGCTTCAGCTCCCATTAAGCACTGGACGTCACCATGTAGTGTACCCGTGGTCTAGACAAGTGCTTGGACATATTTGGTGGAAACGTGAACAAATGTTTACGTCCTCATAACCTGCTGTAGGAGTTTGAGATGTCCTTGTTCTTGACGAAGTAGCTCAAACGTGGGGTTTGCTACATACACATTAACAGTACTCCAAGTGCTTTGTGGTCTTAACTCCCTTAACCTGCACAGCAGGACAGAACAGACTGTCGAATCTCCTGTCTTCAAGAGATGGCAGGTGAGTTGCTCAAAGGCCCACACTTAATAACCAGGTTGTTGGAATTAAACCCGGACATTTGGGCTCCAGGGTGAGGCTGCCTTGGCCACCCTGCTCTCAGATTCCTTCCCCAAAGGAAGAATGGAGAGGAATTTCCAAGACAAACTAGCCACAGACCACAGGGGGCCCCTGACCACTAGTCAGTGGAGGGCAGGGAGGGGAATAGCTAGATCCATCCTGACCCTTTGTCTCTGGAAGCCAGTGTCCCACAGACAGGCACAGGTGTCCTGAGCATGATACTGGAAATCAAGTTCACCTGAGGGCAGGCTGTGGCCTCATGACATATTACAGGCATAGTAGATATTGCCTTTGGCTACATCTTCCTTTTAAAAAAATTATTTCAGAGAGAGTGAGAGAGAGAAAGAGAATGGGCTTGCCAGAGTCTCTACCACCGCAAACAAACTCCAGATGCATGCACCACCTTGTGCATCTGGCTTTACCTGGGGAATCGAACTTGGGTCCTTCTGCTTTGCAGGCAAATGCCTTAACCACTAAGTCATCTCTCCAGCCCCATTGGGCAGTCCTTCAACGTGGCTTCTGTATGTCCAGAAGATGCTGAAATTGCCCCACCCACTTCTGCATACGGGGTCTGCTCAGTGAGGGGAGAGCCTTGGACTCGGCCATTCTTGCACTCCAAGCAATCTTGCATCTGTCCACAAGCATCATGTCCACACACCCCTCCACACTTCCCAGCAGCTCTTCCTCTCTGGTGCGTGCATATACGTGAGCTCTGTGCTTACCAACTGTCTTAGCATCATCTCCTCTTCCCTGGTTGTCTCTTGGCCATGTTTATTCCTCTCTTCCATCTAATGCATCCTTCCTGCATCCTCTGTAGAGCTGGCTTGGTGGCCATAACATCCTCTAGTCTGTTTCTCCGCATGGAAATTTTTCTTTCTCCTTCAATTATGACTTCAGAGGGAGTTCCACTTCTGGTCCCTGCTGTGTGAATTCCTTCAGGGCTCTGATTGGTAATGCCGACTCCAACCCTGTTCATTTCTTACCAATTTCCCAAGTGTTGCTTGGAGTCTGTCTGGAAGTTCCCATGTATACTTTGGCTCCCACCAGGTTTGCAGTTGGATGAATGCCGTGCAGATCAGCTTCAAAGTTTCTTCTCTGAAGTATCACAGTATTCTGAGTGTTGTGTTTCAGTGTGTGACACTTAGTTTCCTGAGACTGTGGTCACAGAAGGGCCTGGCTGGTCATTCACTACTGTAGCAAAGCTTTTTTTGTTTATTTATTTGTTTATTTATGGGACAAAGAGAAAAAGGCAGACGGAGAGTGAGTATGGGTGCACCGGGGATTCCTGTTGCTGCACACAAACTCCAGCAGACACACGCACCACTCTGTGCATCTGGCTTTACATGGGTCCTGGGGAATTGAACTCGAGGCCTCAGGCTTTGCAAGAAAGCACCTTTAACCACTGAGTCACCTTCCCGGCTCTATCTCTGAATATTCAAGTCTGGCTCTGCCTATGAATTATCGCAATGGTTCTGGAAGGAAGAGATTAACAGCCTCTCCATGTTCTTGCTTTCAAGAGTCTGCAGAGAGAGAAGAGAGAAAATCACTTTGCTCCCTGTCCCCTCCCATGAGAGTCTGTAGGTACAGGTGCTGGTCCGATGCCCGATGCCCGAGGACAGAGGGAAGGAAGGCTCAGTAGGAGAAGAGGAGCTTGTTGCTTTCAATGTAATAGGATAAATTACTCTAAAAGGGGGCAGTAGAATCGTGTCTGTGACCTGGTCCCACCCACCCATGGCCAAGAGGAGACACAGGTGATCACCAGAAGTTCAACTGTAAGCACCAGGCACAGGGAAACTACGGTCAAACATAGAGAAAAAGGATGATCCCATGAGGTAGGACTCCCAGCCACACCCAGACTTTGCAGACCCCTCTTCAAGTAACATCACCTTCAGCTTCAAAGTCAAGGTCAGAGTCATTGGGGGGGCAAGAAGATGACCTTGTTAACCTGCTGTTTGACTCCCTGCCGACTCTGTATGAACTGTCATGGAGGCTCTAGGTATGAATGATAGTATGAGCCGAGATCACAGCCCCATCCTGAGCCATGAGGAAGGTTCTTCTTGGCCAGCCTGGGAATGAGAAACTAGGATGGTATCATTCTTGGACTTTCTTTCAGGCTGATGCTTCAGTGAAGGAATTTCTAAAAGAATTTCAGGACTGGGCTGGAGAGATTGCTCAGTGGTTAAGGTGCTTGCCTGCAAAACCTAATGACCCAGGTTCGATGCCCCAGTACCCTAAAGCTAGATGCCCTGAGTGGCACATGCTTCTAGAGTTTACTTGCAGTGGTTAGAGGCCCTGGCATGCCCATTCTCTCTCTTTCTCTCCTTGCAAATAAATAAATTAAATATATATGAAAAAAGAATTTCAGGAATAACACTAGCATCCCTCGCCCATCTTCACTCGCTTACCTCTCTGTCTCACCCCTACCGGACATAAGGCCTTGGATCTGAAACAGACAGAAACAGCTACTGTGGTTCTTATTTGACCATGTAGTGTGGTGTCAGACTGCCTGGCATTCTTTGGCATTGCTACCCTGTGTTCTCTCTTCTTCCTGGACTGCCAAAGCATTACTCTGTTTGCATAGGATGTTATCTGAGCTCCCTAATCCTGCTCCAGACAGCTAACAGTCCACGAGTGGGCAGGACAAGATTCCAAGCCAGGGAAACGGAATGATAGAACGCTCATGCCCCAGGCTTCCCCCAGATCCAGAAAATAATCTCCACTCATGGATGCGGGCATCCATTAACCACCCACTTCTCATCCTGAGGTGGGGGGAAGCTCCACAATGGCACATCACTAGGAGGCACCATGCAAAGCTTTGGAAGTTTCGTCTGAGGCCTGGGGCCATGTCCTGAGGTTCTCTGGATATTTCCTAGGAAGTGGTGGAGGTTGGGCAGCTTTGGTTGATCAGCGTCTTACTCAAGTGGGTGCAGCGCCTGCTACCAGGGCTATAGTGTGTTCTAGGCTGGGTGTTAGAGCCTTCAAAGCATCTGGAGGACACTCGAAGCCTTTTGCTGCCTGGGGTGTGGCTGGGAGTGAGCTCAGCAGCCTGGACTGTGACAGGACAGTAAGACAGGCAGGAAAGGGATGAGCCTGGCCTTGGTTCCCAATGGGGACATTTCCACAAGAGTTGTCCCAGAAAATGCGAAAAAGAATTAGGGTCTGAGCGTGGCGGTGCACACCTTTAATCCCAGCATTCAGGAGGCAGAGGTAGGAGGATCACTGTGAGTTTGAGGCCACCCTGAGACTACAGAGTGAATTCTAGGTCAGCCTGGGCTAGAGCGAGACCCTACCTAGAAAAAACAAAAACAAAACAAAACAAAAAACACCCCTCCCCAAAAGAAAAGATAGCTTAATTATTTTTGACTTGATAGAAATGATTTAAAATTGAATTTCTTTTTTTAAAACTTAGTGTCGATTATTTCAGTGATTTTTAAAGTTATTAAGTCAATACATGTTTTATGATTTTTTTAGAAAAACATTTTATTTATTCATTTTCAAGCAGAGAGATAGAAGGAGAGAGAGAGAGAGAGAGAGAGAGAGAGAGAGAGAGAGCACCAGGGCCACCGCCTTGTGGGTCTGGCTTATGTGGGTACTGGGGAATTGAACCCCGGGGCCTTAGGCACTGGAGGCAAGTGCCTTAACTGCTGAGCCATCTCTCCAGCCCTGTTCTATGATTTTTAAAACTTTTTATTTGACAAGCTCCATTCATATAGACATACACCATGATCATGATCCCTTCCCATCACCCTATCCCCTTCTCCTTTCCAACTGCCTCTCTTTTATTTTTATTTATTTATTTTTATAAATATTTTATTTATTAGCGAGAGAGAGAGGCACACAAAGAGAGAGTGTGGGCACGCCAGAGCCTCCAGCCACTGCAAACAAACTCCAGGCGCATGCACCACCTTGTGCATTTGGCTTTACGTGGGTACTGGGGAATCAAACTGGGGATCTTCTGCTTTGCAGGCAAAGACCATAACCACTAAGCTATCTCTCCAGTCCTCTCTTTTATTTTGATGTCAGCATTTCCCCCCTCAACCACTCTGAGGTCATGAATACCACGGCTACTTTGTGTCTGGAAGACAGTATTGCAAGCACTCCTTCCCGTTCATTTGGCTCTTGCGTTCTTTCTGCCACTTCTTCTGCAATGGTCCCTGAGCCTGAAGGGTGTGACAGAGATGGCTCACTTAGTGCTGAGCACTCCACTGTCACTTCTTCTCAGCATTTTGATGAGTTTTGAGTCTCTCCAGTAGTCACCGCTATCTGAAGAGAAGCTTCTCTAACCAGAAGTGAGAGTAGCATTTCTTTTTTTTATTTAAATATTTTATTTATTCATTATCAAGTAGAAAGAGAGAGAGAGAGAGAGGGAGAGAGGGAGAGAGAGAGAGAGAGAGAGGGAGAGAGAGAGAGAGAGAGAGAGAGAGAGAGAGAGAGAGAGAGAGAGAGAGAGAGAGAGAGAGAACCAGGGCCACCACCCTGTGGGTCTGGCATATGTGGGTCCTGGGGAATTGAACCTGGAGCCTTAGGCACTGGAGGCAAGTGCCTTACCCGCTCAGCCATCTCTCCAGCCTGAGAGTAGCATTTCTATATGGGCCTAAACTTAAATATTGAGAGGGCGGTTTGGTGGGCATAATATATCATTTAGCCAGATAACAGTAGTAGTTGCCCCCCCCAAGCCTATGGCCTCCCAAACACATAGACTTTATTATTTTTTTCTTTGCAGTAAGGTCTTGCTCTAGCCCATGCTGACCTGGAATTCACTATGAGGGTGGCCTTGAACTCACAGAGATCCTCCTACCTCTGCCTCCTGAGTGCTGGGATTAAAGGAGTGCACCACCACCCCCGGCTCTCATAGGCTTTTGGTTAGTATTTCAGTACCAGGCTGAATCCCCTCAAATCCAATCAGAGAGCTGCTGATTTCCCCCTGTTGCAGTCAGCTCCATGTTGCTGGGACGAACATCCAAGCAAACGCAGTTTTATGGGAGGAAGGGATTTATTTCAGGTTTACAGATCCAGGGGAAGTTCCATCAATGGTGGAAGAGGCTGCCTCCCCTTCAAAACTCCAAGCAGAGAGAGAGAAACTGCAGCAAGGAAAACCAACACCAAGAGTAGCAAAACCCACCAATCCTCCAGAGCTCAGACTGCTCCCCTCTACCTTTAGATCCACCCCCAGAGACAAGGCCCCTCCAGCAGGCTGCAGGAAGCTTGGATATCTGAGGCCATCGGGGACATACATTCACATTCAAACTACCACACTCCCAGAACAGATGTCCCACCATTGTGCCAGTTGGTCCATTTGGCCTGGCTGGCCAGCTGCAGAACTTGTGGGTTCACTGCTGGTTAAGATCATGGATGACTTTCCTCCTCCAACAGGCTGCATAGTTCTTTCCAGCATCCTGACAGCTACTCAACAGGGAGGAGGTTTCCAGCTTAGCTTCAGCTTGATTTCCCAGTGACCTGCAGCCCAAAAGCATATGTGGTCTTCAGCAGTAGGGTCTGACCATCTAGTTCTGGTGGGCAACCAAGAGCCTTGGCAATGGCCTGCAATGTTTGGGGGACATCAAGCGCCTCCCTGGCCAACAACTTGCAGGAAGGTATCCCATTCCCGACACTGAAAATTTTCTTGTAACAATCTATGGCTTTATCCATTTATCCAGCATTATCCATTCCCACAGGGTACTTTTGCTTAAATTCTCTCTCTACAAATATATGTAGAGCATATATATCATTTAGCTAGTGAGGAAGTAGGTTTGCATATGGCTTATTCTTAATATCTTTAATTTTTTAAAACTATATTTTAAAATATTTTATTTATTAGATAGAAAGAGGGAGGGAGGGAAGGAGAGAAGAGAAGAGAAGAGGAGAGAGGAGAGAGAGAGAGAGAGAGAG
>PVHP010052925.1:0-10754 GCA_004024765.1 Zapus hudsonius
AGAGAGAGAGAGAGAGAGATTGAGAGAGAGCACCAGGGCCACCACCTTGTGGGTCTTGCTTATGTGGATACTGGGGAATTGAACCAGGGGCTTTAGGCACTGGAGGCAAGTGCCTGAACCGCTGAGCCATCTCTCCAGCCCTAAAAATATTTTTTATATTTTTATTTATTTGCAAGAAGAGAAAGATGGGGGAGAATGGACATGTCAGGGCCTCTAGCTGCTGCAAACAAACTCCAGATGCATGTGCTACCTTGTACATGCACTTTATGTGGAAACTTGGGAATGAATTGTTAGGCTCTGCAGGCAAGCACCTTAACTGCTGGACCATCTCTCCAGTCCTGCTGGAGTTTTAACATGTGAGTTTGTCATATGTTATGAGTTGTTTCTTAGAAAGAGACGTTTAAGGGCTGGAGAGGTGGCTAAGTGGTTAAGGCGCTTGCCTGCAAAACCTAATGACCTGAGTTCAATTCCCCAGTACCCACATAAAGCCAGATGCACAAAAATGGCACATGCATCTGGAGTTCGGTTGCAGTGGCCAGGGACCCTGGTGTGCCCCTTCTCTCCCTGACTCTCTCTGTTTCTCTCTCTGCTTGCAAATAAGTAAATAAAAATATTTTTTTTAAAAGAAAGAGACTCTTAAAGCTTACTTGGGGTCTTGGCTGGTGCCAAGAGGATGTGAGGAGGTCACATTGGGTTTGGGTAGGCACTGATCCAAGCTGAAAATGTCCTTATAAAGGGGAAGAAAATTCCTAGAGATCAAGGCAGAAGGAAAGGTCTGTGGAAACAGAGGCCAGCATCACAAGGGAGCCTGGTCTTGCCAGAACTCTTTCTTTGGACTTTGGCCACCAGAACAGTGAGAAAATTGATGTGTTGGTTCAAGTCACCATTTTGGGATAGTTGGTTTCACAGCATAGCACACACCTTCCATGTTTATTAGTTCTTCAGTGTTGGGTTAATTTTTCTAGGGGGCTGTTATTCTCTATTCACCCCAGATAGGTCATCAGGGACAGATCAAACTATCAACTCCACTAAAGTGCAACTTGGTGAACCAAAGAGTTTACATTGGGGTTACTTGCAGGAGCGTGGGTGAGGGTTATGACTCAAAGGCAGATGCGCTAATGGAAAACCCACCCCAGTGTGGGTGACCACTCCATTGCAGGCAGATTCCACAGTAAGAGAGTCCCTTCTCCCCAGCATGTGTCACTGTTTACATAACCTTGGGGAAGGGCCTTGGGAATCTTGTAAGTTTCAAGAGCTTCCGGAGACTTTTGTTTTGTTTATTTCCTGAGTCTCAAGAGTTTCCCGCTTCCCTTGCAGGAGGGAATGTTGCCATTCAGAGGAAATAGCTACACAACACTCAGAAAAACAGCCTTGTTTGCCAGTGGGTCAGTTATGATCACGTCTGAAGATGTTGGGCCTCATGGGTTGCCGTGTTCTTTGTGCCACAATGCATGACATGATAAGATGTGTTTCTATCACCAGGAAAACAAATATGCCGACAGTGGTATGAGAGAGCATGAGAAGAGGCTTGCTCTGGGGTGATCAAACAGCAGGTACGAGTCGGGAGAAGTGCTTCTCCATCATACACATTGACACTCACCATACACTTCGTTCAAAGTCCACATTTTTGGGCTGGAGAGATTGCTCAGTGATTAGGTGTGCTTCCTATTCAAGCATGAAGGCCTGAAATGCCCAAGTTCAAGTCTACAGATACCATATAAAACAGTGAGGTGTGGCCATGAGCTCCTGCAACCCCAGGCCCGAAGGGGCAGAGAGACCTCAGAGCCTCGAAAGCTCAGGAAACAGTAAAAAGACACTGAGTAAAAAAAAAAAAAAAAAACTGGGAGGAAAAGCAACGGAGCAGGACACCTGATGTTCCACTCCAGCCACTGCAGGTGAGCCACCCCTGCTGCAGGCAAGCATATGGGGAGCCACAAGGGCACATACATGTGAATGCCCCACACCACCACATTACACTCTACCCCCTCCACACACACACAAGCAAAAAAAAAAAAACAAAACCCAAAAGCTTCTCGTTACAAGTAAGGATGGGTCATTAGGAGGTAAGTGGGTACAACACAGGGAATAAAATGATAAAATACAAAAGAACATTTAATATATCCTTTAATGCTTCCAGTGGGACCAAGTCCCATGTTGTGGTAACAATGATAAGAACCTGCCAGAGCTGGGCGTGGTGGCGCACGCCCTTAATCCCAGCACTCTGGAGGCAGAGGGAGAAGGATCACCATGAGTTCAAGGCCACCCTGAAACTACATAGTGAATTCCAGGTCAGCCTGGACTAGAGGGAGACCCTACCTCGAAAAAAAAAAAAAAAAGAACCTGTCAGAAGAAATGCTATTATGATGCGTGCATCCTCAAAGGAGTCTGGTGACATCACCACCAACAGAAAGCTCACACACTACAAAAGCAGTAGATAGGTTTTTATTCCACAAAGTCCCAACGTTATAACCCTTGAGATATACCTGCCCTCGTGGGACATCTTCCACTGTCTCCTCATATCACATTGACCAAAGGTAAGAAAGAATATTTGGATGATAGTGGTAAAATTGTGGCCAGGAGCCAGGTGTGGTAGTGCACACCTGTATTCATTCCCAGGACTCAGCAAGCTGAGGCAGAAGGACTGTTGTGAGTTCCATGAGAACCATAGTATAGACCAAGAGCCTGTCTCAAAAACAAAACCAAAAGGATGGGGCCAATTTTTAGGTAGGGATCATCCCTGCACTTGACCTCACGAGGAGTTGCCAGTGCATGGGGACCCTGCTGGGATCATGTATTAGGGTTGATGGCTGAAGAGGGCGTGTCTGAGCCGAGGAGCTGGCTGGACCATTGACTGAGATCCATGTGGTATGGGATCCACTTCAAATGACAGTGAATTTCAAAGGTGCTCAATTTTCAAGCAAGTGTCTTTAACCACCGATCCATCTCTCCAGTCACAAAGGTGTTCATTGTTCAAGTACAGGGGTATGAACACTGTCTAACTGCAGCTTCCAAGGGATAATTCATAAAGTCACCTTGTAAAGCCCCATTTCCTGGTAGTTGTCATTTCCCATGACAAGTAGCAGAAGAAGCACGTGAATTCATGATCAGCATCTACTTTTATTGGACTCAGTATCTCTAGACTACAACACCTGACCAGTATCATGTCAACATATAATCAATGTAACGTTCCTGGGGGATGGTTTACTGGATAAAACACTTGCCTCACCAAGCATGAGTGCTTGAGTTTAATCCTCAGAATCCATGTAAATGCCAATCATGGTAGTGTTTGCCTGTAATCCCAGCACTAGAGAAGCAGAGATTGGAGAACCCCGGGAGCTTGCTGCCCAGCTAGTCTAGCTAAATCAGTGATCTCCAGGCCAGTGAGAGGCCCTGTCTCCTAGTAGGTAGGTGGTATACCTGAGGGTAACATGTAGGGTTATTCTCTGACCTTCACACGTGAGCACACACATGTACGTGCACACACGACACACGCACACACATGCGCCCATGTCCATACAAACACACACGTACCCACACCCATAAAAACATGCACACACACATACGCTCACACCCATACAAACATGCACATACATGCACATGCATGCACACACACGCATGCACATGCATGCACCCATGCCCATACAAACACACACATGTACCCACACCCATAAAAACATGCTCACACACATATGCACATACACCCACACCCATACAAACACACACGTACCCACACCCATACAAACATGCACACGCACACACACACATGCACATGCGCCCATGCCCATACAAACACACACACACACACACACACACATACACACACACACACATGCCCACACAGGGACATGCACACACACACATGCAAAGGAAAGCTCTTCATGTTTACATTCCACACACTCCGAGCCCAGCTCAACTGAGAGCAGCCCCTTTCATACGCATGTTAACTGAGTGCTCAGCAGCAGAACATGGAAGCCTCTGGTTGCTCTCATGTACCACCCAGTGGTGCGATGCCCATAGTTTGTAGACAGATCCATGTGAAATCTTCGAACCAGGTTCAATGCCAGCTGGAGCTCAGATCCCACTTTGGAGTCTCCTGCTAGAATGAGACCCCCATGCTTGTTTGCAGCCCCTGATTAGACCACCGTTGTCTCAGATCAGACACTCTGTTTCATCACCCCTTTGAGAAAAAAAGGACAAAAGCAACTTTTAGGATAGAATCCATCCTCCTGGTGCAGGAAGACCTCACCATGACCCATCCTGTTGTCAGTTCTCGGTGGAGATTCCTTGTGGTTAGTTTGAATCAGAGTGGACTTGCTTCCCCAGGGGATCCAGGGGAGTCAGCATGGGCCACATCCACAAAGAGCACCACCAGAGGTGTCCAGAACTCCCAGCTGGTGTAGCTGAGGCTGAATCTTCTAGAAGGAAGCCCTTTAAGTGGACGTCCAAATGTCTAGACATTGACCCATTATTAGTGATGCCGGTGATGTAGTGGGTCTGTTTGTGGCTGTGGAACTCACACCCATGCTGAAAACCTCTTCTCTTCTCCTTTCCCTCAGGAGAGAATGAATTCTAGAAGAAGAGTGCTGCTGGTGGTTTCCTTCCTCCTGTTACTGGTGATGGCTAAGATCTATTTCAAGTAAATATTGGTTAATCAAGCCCCTCCGTGAGGGGCAGAGGTGGTCTGCAAGCTGACTCTCATCCATAAATGTCAGTAGGTGACAACGTATACACATTGTAATTCTTTCATTTTTCAGAACCAGCAATCATTTCTTAAGCATCTTGTGGGGACCAAGCTCTCTCTTCCAGGGTTGCTGCTCTCAGGGAGTTTTTCTCTCTCTCCAGGAAGTGACGTCATATCATATGAGGATCCATGAAAACAAGACAAGGCGAAAGCTAGTGCTCTTTGTTTGTTCCTATTGTTATGGTGCTGGGACTGAAGTCCAGAGCCTTGCACAGAGCCATGCTTGACCATGGAGGCACAACTGATCTGTAATTAGACAAACTATTCAGCTCAAAGTTCCTAGTTTGTATCTAATGTAAACAATATTAAGCTGGGTATGGTGGCACATGCCTTTAATCCCAGGACTCGGGAGGCTAAGTAATGAGGATCACCGTGAGTTCTGGGTCGCCTAGGCTAGAGTGAAATCCTACCTTGAAAAACCAAAAATCAACAGTAACAACAAAAAACATTAAAATCGATCTGCTGGAAAAACATCTGTTAACCAGCCACCCTTTTTTTTTTCTAGAAAATTCTAACCCCTCTTCTAACAGGAGCAGCACAGTGTTTCCAAGTGTCGCTAGAAAAGGCAGTCATATCATGAGAGAAGTCTTCAAAATTAAGCCTTTGCACAGCATACATAAAGGGTTTTTAACCCAAAAATTACAACAGTATGGGAACGCAACCCAGTACAAAACAGGCAAAAGAATTGAGCACATAACTCACCAGAAAAGATATATAGACAGGCTGACGAGGTTGCTCAGTGGTTAGAGGTTCCTGCTTTGCAAGCCTGCCAACTGGAGGCTGGATTGTCAGCACCCATGAAAATCTGGACACAAAGGGATGCATGTATCTGCAATCCCAGCATGCCTGTGGCAATGGGAAACATAATCAGGAGAATCCCAAAACTCACAGGCCAGCTAGTCAGGCCTTCTCAGTGGCAAGCAAGAAGAGAGATCCGGTGTCAAACAAAGTGGAGAAGACCAACACCCCGAGGTTGTCCTGTGACCTCTACATACATGCGATACATGTACCTCCCCAAACAATAATAATAAAATCATAGTAGTATTAAAAGATATGTAGACAGAAAGTAAGCATGTAAAAAGATGATCATCATTTCTGATTAGAGAATTGTGCATTAATGCATGGCTGACATCTGAAGCCTTCAGATCTAAATACCATGTGCCAACGAGGAGGTGGAACGCTTGTTCACTGCTGTTGGAAATGCATGTGGTGTGTGCTGCAGTGGGAGACAGTAATGACACCATGGCATGCCCTCTGCCCTCTGCCCTCTGCCCTCTGCCTGGAGCCAAGCAGTATGCATGTTGTAGATGCTCAGTAATTGTTTGGGGAAGAAATGAGTAAATAGGGGCTGGGGAGATGGCTTGGCAGATGTATTATTCAAACGTATAATCTTCTCAATATACGGCAGGTCCCTTGAGGAAAGCTTAGTCTAATATCTAATAAGTTAAATATAAATTCAACAATGATTAATTACATAATAGAGGAAAAACAATGGTATTGGTATACATATGGGCAAACATTCTTAGCAAATAATACAAAACAAAACAAAACACTCACGGCAGTTACGGCTCTCTTCTCTGTAACTGGTCACTGGTATTTGTAACTACCTTCTTCTACTACCCATTCTGTATTTCCTCCACCTTCAGCAAGCACCTCAGCAGGTCTTGGTTCTTTACCTGGAGGGGTGACCCATACTTTCATTCCTGATGGATCTGTGTCATTTTTCACACTGCCTTGATTGGGGTGTTGTAGTTTCCCATTGACTTTGATAACAGGGCATGGTAACACCAAGAGGCGCCCTATAGAGTCTCCTGCACGCCAGACATACTCTTCCTTGCCTCCATTGTGGGGGAGCAGTCCAATTTCTCCCTGGTAGCCTGGATCAATCACTCCTGCTAACACTGTAACTCCTTTCTTGGCCTGTTGACTGGAGGGCATCAGGAGCCCAAAGTGGCCAGGGGGGGCATCTTAGCTTCCAGTTCAATGGAATGTTCTCTGTGCCTCCTGGCAAAAGCACTCCCCCCTTCTGGAGCCAAGACTTCTAGGCCAGCAGAGTGTAACGGTGCAGGAACAGGAAGCAAAAACTTGGCTAATGGGTCACTTGGGGTGATGGTAAGTGGTACCATTCCCATTTCCACCCCTTGATTCCTGAACCCGTGGATCTGGGCTATAGGAGAAACAGTCCCATATATAGGACGCTGGTTCAGAGCATACACAGCCTGCTGGAGAACTCTGCCCCAGCCCTCCAGGCTAGTGCCCCCTAGTTGGCGCCGTAACTGGTTCTTTAAAAGGCCATTCCACCATTCTATCAAGCCAGCTGCTTCAGGGTGGTGGGGCACATGGAAGGACCAGTGAATTCCATGAGCATGAGCCCACTGCTGCACTTCCTTGGCTGTGAAGTGAGTTCCTTGGTCTGAAGCAATGCTGTGTGGAATACCATGACGATGGATAAGGCATTCTGTGAGCCCATGGATGGTAGTTTTTACTGAAGCACTCCGTGCAGGAAAAGCAAATCCATACCCAGAATAAGTGTCTATTCCAGTAAGGACAAAATGCTGCCCTTTCCATGATGGAAGTGTTCCGATGTAGTCGACCTGCCACCAAGTCGCTGGCTGGTCTCCTCGAGGAATGCTACCATACCGGGGGCTCAGTGTTGGTCTCTGCTGCTGGCAGATCAGGCATTCAGCAGCAGCCGTAGCCAGATCAGCCTTTGTTCGTGGAAGTCCATGTTGTTGGGCCAATGCATACCCTGCATCCCTGCCACCATGGCCACTTTGTTCATGGGCCCAGCTGGGTCCCAATCACTTCCCCACCAGCAGTCCGGACAAAAGGAAAAAGCCAAAAGCCCCCTCCCAAGTTTAAGTTCGGACTCTTAAAGATTTCCTTGCTGGGGGGAGTGGTCAGCTGTGGCCTGGGAGTGTAGTGTGATGTGACATCATCTGTCTGAAGCCATCTCTCTCTGCCTGTGGGGGCGCCTTCCTCCTAACCCCTCTCAGTCTCAGGGTGGCCTTGAACTCACAGCAATCCTCCTACCTCTGCCTCCCGAGTGCTGGGATTAAAGATGTGTGCCACCACGCCCGGCTGGTTTTTGTTTGTTTGTTTTTGTTTTCAAGGTATGGTCTCACTCTAGCCCAGGCCAACCTGAAACTCACTCTGTAGTCCCAGGATGGCCTCAAACTCACAACAATCCTCCTACCTCTGCCTCCCAAGTGCTGGGACTAAAGGCATGCGCCCAGCATTTTGCTAATTTTGAAGACCTTCTTATTAAAGCTTGTAACTTGGGTCTCTATAGCCACCTGCCTGGAGGAGGTATCACTGGGGGTTGGATCCTGGGATCCAGCCCTAAGGTATGTTTGGGGGAGGATCTAATTTCAAGCCCAAAGGTATGCAGAGAGGTCTGAGCTCTTTTGGGGTCCCTGCTAGAGGATTGTAAATTAAAAATCCAGAGATTGTTGTCACTGGTTATGGATGTCAGACTTGAACTGCAGATGTTTGATGTTTGCCTAATGTTTATTGATTTTACATTGGTCCAGTATCTCCTCATTATGCCTTATAAAATGGAAATGTTTAGCCTGTGCCATTATATGTTGGACATATGTAACCTTTTTTGATTTTACAGGACTCACAGTTAAGAGTCAGTCTAAAATCTCAGTTGAGACTTGGGACTTTGAAGCAATCATAAAGTTGGTCAAGACTATGGGGATCTTTGAAGTTGGATTGAATATAATTTGCAATCTGAGATGGACATGAGTCTATTGGGGCCAGGGGTGGAATGTGGTAGTTTGAAAGTATGTCCCCCATAGACTCAGGTGTTTCATTAAAGCTTGTGAAGTTATAAGCCACCTAACTGGAGGAAGTGTCACTGGTGGCATATCCTGGGGTCCAGCCCTAAAGTGTGTTGGGGGGCAGATCTGATTTCTAGCCCAAAGGTATATAGAGAGGTCTGAGCTCTGGTAGGGTCCTTGATCCTTGTTCTCTGTGTGTGTTTGCTGGCTGATAGTGGTTTTCCTCTCTGTTTGGATTTATGAATACGAGTCAGCTTCTTCTGTAATAAATGGAACTTTCCCCTGGATCTGTAAGCGGAAATAAACCTGCTCCTCCTTTAAACTGAGTCTGGTTTGGATGTTCATCCCAGAAATGTAAAGCTGCTTACAACAGATGACATCCAAGCTTTGCAGACTCAGGGCCAGTGGACCTACCGAGTACCAGGTGTAACACTCACTGTTTTGGAACATACCTGGGGGTGATGCTGTCATTTAGGTAGGGCCAGTCTCTTCGTTCTTCAGTCATCCATGCTTTCTGCTTTGGACTCCAGAAGTTAACATGATCCAAACACTAAAATACTGATGACTTTTAACAAGATCTCCACTGTTTGTGATGAGGTCTGCCCTGGGAAATGGGGTTATGACAGTGTGTCCTGGGAGGCCCCATGGTGGGACATCCATAGTCCAATGGTGGGCCATGTGTGGTCCAATGGAAGGAACTCGTGTCCAACAGTGGGACATTCTGTTAGAGTGGCAGGATAGAGCTTCCCCATTGTGGGCTCAGTGGGGATGGGCTGAACCAATGGATTCTGTAATGACTGTTGCTCTTTGTAGCAGGAACGACCAAGCAGAAGAACTTCGGCTTTTGGACTGGTTTAAACCTAGGTAAGAACAAAGATAACCTGTCACAGAAATAGTATATGACTCTGTGAGGTGATGGAGTTTTGCCCACCACTCCACTATGGCTCTCCAGGGAATCCAGAGTTAGAAGTTTGTTTCTAAGACTCCAACACAAGTCTAGGGGTAGCTCCCCAAGACAGGCAATTCCAGTGCCTAGGAAAAGCTGGCTGGGGTTCAAGGTTAACCTTCCTGGCTTTACTGAGATCTCTGAATGACCAAGACAATAGTGTTGCAATGAACAAGAATTTGTTCACCCAGCTGCAGAGTGTGGAGATGGGAGAGGGTTTGGGGATGTTGGTGGCTGAGGGTGGGGAGGAAACTGGTGCCTGCATGTGCGTCAAGAGTCACCACTGTGACTGCACTCAGAGATGCTATAGATAGTCCCAAATATGATGTTTTAAAGTTAATGAAAATCAAGGTGACAAGAGCAGGTGAGGTGGCTAGACCTGAGGGCTTACCTAGCTTCCCCTCAGGTTCATTTGTAAACAGCAGGAAAAGACCACTAGTGTCCTCATCCAAACTCCTTCTGGTCATGGTAGTGGCCTGCTTCCCCACCCGTGTGTGGCAGTAGCTCTTTCTTTTCCTGTCTCTTAATTAATTAATTAATTTTGTAAACATATTACAGGCGGACCTTCTACTTTCACTCTAGCCTAGGCTTCAAACTTCTGGCCATCCTCCTACCTTAGCTTCCCAGTGCTAGAATTAAAGGCATGAGCCATCATGCTTGGCTTTAAACGAAATACTGATACGTGTTTAATCATGGGGTACATTTCCAAAATGGAGTAATCATTAGGCCAAAGAACACGGACATTTAAAATTTGATGTAAAGTTGCTACACTACTCTTTTAATGGTAGATAAAGTATTCTATCAACTCTTGTTCTTGGCAAATCTTCTATCTTAATTCATTTTGCATTTTTTTAAATTTGCAAGCAGAGAGATATAGAGAAACACCAAGTTCAGCCCTTCATTAGCTAATAGGACTTTTGTAGAATTTTTTTTTGGTAGGGTCTCACTCTAGTCCAGGCTGACCTGGAATTCACTATGTAGTCTCAGGTTGGCCTTGAACTCACGGCGATCCTCCTACCTCTGCCTCCGGAGTGCTGGGATTAAAGGTGTGCCCCACCATGCCCTGCTGTAGAATTTTTTAAAGTCAAGATTAGGTGATTTTTTCCATTTCTGTTTTTTTTTTCTGGAAGATTTAAAAAAATGTTTTATTGGGCTGGAGAGATGGCTCAGCGGTTAAGGCACTTGCCTCCAGTGCCTAAGGCCCTGGGTTCAATTCCCCAGGTCCTATATAAGCCAGACCCACAAGGTGGTGACCCTGGTGTGCTCTCTCTCTCTCTCTCTC
>PVHP010052926.1:0-10933 GCA_004024765.1 Zapus hudsonius
CAAGGAAAACCCTTTGTTGGTTAGGTGATGTTTAAATAGTTTTTCGTAGTAGCTTGAATTTTCATTTTTGTATTAGTGTCTTTTGCTATACAAATGATTGTTAATTTTTATGAAGTTTAATTTTTCAATATTTTCCTTCATAAATAATGAATTATTTACAAGTGCTTTTTTTAATTTCCAGATTTCTGAGATGTTAAAATTACCTTCCTGTTATTCCTTTCTGATAATATTCACTATGCTAACAATGCAGTTTTGATTATTCTAGTTTTGTTTGAGTGTGTTGTATGACATGTAGTCTGGATGGTAATGGTATCTGTGTTTCACACCAGGTACATTTGTTGCTGTTTGGTGGAAAGTCATAAATGTTCATCAGATCTGGTCAGGTGATGACATTGTTCTGTTCGTTATATACTCTCGATTTCTGTCTGTGTGTATAATGATTATTAATACAGACATGCAAGAGCCTCTCTATATAGCCATAGAAATCCCATTTTTTAGTTCAGTATTCTAAGTTGTTCCCCACACTTTGAGATCCCCTTATTGTCACTGGAATATTGTGTGCCTCTGTGCCTATGCACGTTGTCTGCTCCTCGTGAATTACCTCTTCTGGCCTCATGTAAGCTGGTCTTTCCTGCTGGTCATTCTCTTTTCTGTGGAGCCAACTCTCTGGTTATTTATACACACTGTGGAGTCTTTGGATTTCTGCTTGTGTCCATCTTGACTTTTTCATTTAATTGAAGCTGAATATTTCATGCGGTTTTCTTTTGCTCCATCCTTTTAAATGTCCTTCTGATAATTCTCAAACATGAATTTGAGTATTTAGCTACAGGTTTGTATTTATACCATAATTTTAATATTTGCTTTTTTGTTCTCTCTCATTTTATTTCTAATTAAATCATTTTCTGCTTTCATTTTCATGATTTTAATAAGTACTTATGATCCATTTTCATAAACCTGTTGGCTCTCTGACTGTATTCTTGGGTACAAAATAGTGGGAATTCTGGGTTAATATTGTATATTTAATTTTTTGCAATCTACATAGCATTAATATTTTATTATTTAAATAGAAGCCTTACTCCTTGAAACACTGTCATAAAAAAACTGGTGATTTTTTTTTTCCTACTGGAAACAAACCCTTTGATATTGACCAACAGTATTCTGAGGTTTTGTTCAATCTCTATCTATCTATCTTATCAAATAGTTCAACTGCTCTTACTTAAATGGGAAATTAAGGAAATTTTTCCAAGACAAAATTTAGTGGCCAAGAAATTTGAAAAAAAAGTCAAATGCATTTTACTTGGACATATGTACTTGGAAATGACCTTGGGATATCTAAACTTAGACAAAGTCTTGAGTACAAAAGAGCCCTTAAGTGCAGCCATAGCTTTTGACATCAATACCATCATAAACTGTGGTGTGGCTGAAATGCCGAGGAAGATGCATGAAGCATATTAAGACAAGCCTTAGGCCAGCCTTAGCAGCTGGGCAATTATAGCACAGCATAAAAGTTTGCAGAAGCCATGGGCTTTAGGAGGGAAAGAGAGGGTAGGGAATAGTGGTATGGTTTCTAAGAAAAATGGATTCTGAAACTTGAGGAAGAGATTCTCATTTGACACATGATAGTCCCTCTTAGAGCATATACCCCACAACCACCCCTACTCTCCCTTTTAGGTTTAATCTAAATTCACCTATCATTCTTGGCATTTATAATCTGTGTCTATCCTATTGCTATTCTGTGTTCCTAGGATGACTTTCAAGCAATCATCTCATGGATTCCAGGCATACCAAGGACATGACATAAACTCCTAAGCAGACTTGAGGGGAAAGTGAAAATAAGAACTATCTTAATACTTAA
Organism: Zapus hudsonius; assembly: GCA_004024765.1. Lineage (NCBI taxonomy): Eukaryota > Metazoa > Chordata > Mammalia > Rodentia > Dipodidae > Zapus > Zapus hudsonius. Next base: position 1,856 of record PVHP010052926.1, read on the forward strand.
ACTCATTCCTTTCTAAGAAAATTTTCCTAAATGCCAATGTTCACTTAAAAAATGCCTTGCTGGAGAACATTGTGAAACATTAAAGGGAGTGTACATACTTGAACACCCTTAAGAGAAAACAGAGGAGCAGGAGGAACGTGCCCAAAGTCATCTAGAGACTATCCAGAAATTCTAGAAATCCTATTATGTGAAAAATAAAAAAATGAAATTATGAGAATAATCAGCTATATCAGGTATCAGCCTATATGAAAAATTCTTATTAGTGCATCTCATTTACATGACATCTCTTACTAAAGAGCAAAATGAAGTTGTGGTCAGTGTTTTTTTTTTCATAAGAATGCAAGGTTAGTTTGTGGGGCTAGGTCAGACAGGTAGAAGCAGACAGGAAGTCAGTCAGGATCAACCCACTATGATCTCATCAGAACTTTGCCACTTCTCTCTCAGCACCTCCTTAGCCAAGCTTTTGACCCACCCAGATGAAGGTGGGTCTCTCCTAGTTCTAGACCAATCAGGCACTATCTTCATTAGGAACCTCTTCCAGCACAATTTCAAACTAAACCTTTACAAGGACCCAATGTCTTTTCAGCCTGGGTCCTTGTAAAAGGGCAAAAACAGATGGTGCTCTGTGAGGAGGTGGGGAGTGACCTTGCCAGAGGGAGAGAAAAGAACTGCTTCGCCATGGATTCTATTCCCTAATTCTCTTTAAAAGCATACACCTTTTATACTTTGTTTTTTCTTTACCTGATGATCTTTATGAGTTCATCAGGCCACATGGTGGGTCACACTCTTTTTTATTCTGTTCCTTTCCCTTCCCTCTTACCCTGCTAATGTTTGATGCTTGAATAAAGTGTGAGGTTTATTTAAAATAACTATCTGAGTCATCAACTCTTTGGCTACTTGAGATAAGAGCTTAGGGCTCAGGGTGGTGACTCACCCTCCCCCCCAGCTCTGGGTCAAGTTAAAATTTGGAAATGATTTAACACAATTTATTTTATAGCAGAATAAAAGAACGAAAGAAGATGAGGGTCTCAAAAGATGTAGAAAAGCTAAGAAATTTAATACTTATGTATCATAAAATCTCTCAGTGAGCAAGGAATAGTAAGAAACTTCCTAAATATGATAATGCATATCTATGAAAAGCCCACAACTAGCATACATAATAGATCATAAATAGGCAAAATGTCAGTTTTTTGTTATTGTTATTTGACAGTGTACAGGGTGCAATGAAGGTAGAAACAAGTGAAAGAACTCAATTTAAAAGGGATCCTATTCAATAGGTATAAAGTTAAAGCCACACAATGATTAAAATTTGGAGTGTTGTGGCATAACGCTGTGGATACAGTTGATAATATTCTATTATGCACTTGAAAATGAGAGGATGTAAGAGTGGTTCTTAAGTGTTCTTGTCACAATGCAAGCAAATAAAGAGTGAAATTGTTTTCTTCTGTGTAGAGAAAATGCCTGTTTATGCATTAAGCATTAAGAGATATATTCCTTATGTGTTTATAGCTATATATATTCATAAGTTTTATTTGTCTGTATTACAAAATATAGGTCACATAAAATTATTGTTTCCTATACATGAACAACACACATAAAATTTCCATTAAAACAAATTAAAATGCTTTATATTAGAGGTTTTATTCTTAAAATTATTAAATAAATCTAATAAATATGTATAAAAGATGAAACTCATAGGCAAAACCATGACTGAAAGTAGACAAGATGTCCTGTGAACTAGAACACTAGCACTGTTAGAGGTCAGTTCTCCTCACCTGTGAAGGTAGGTTAAAAGCAAAGCCAAGAAAAAAAAACCTGCTGTTTTATAGGCTAATAAAATTAGGAAAATAAAAATAGTGGAAAGAATATTTTCATGATAATTGAAAAAGTTATGCAGAAATGTAAAACAAAGTATATAGCATCCAAAAAAAGAAAAGAATTTTGACAGGACTTCATTTGGCTTCAGGGCTTACTACACAGGTAAATGAAAATTATGACTGTAATAATAATACTGTGCTGGTGTTATTATCAACATATATGTTAAGGGAAAAATATAGAACTCCCTTAACTATCACAGTATATCACAATAATTTGTGGGGTTTTAGACCAAGTGCTATATCAACTCAATAGCAAAATAATATACCCTCAAACAAGAATTTCTTTAGTAGCTTAATATTCATATGAAGAAAGAAAATGTTCATGTGTTAATCTAGAACATAGAGGGAAAATGAACTTGTCTTGTGTCACACATCTAAATGATACAGGTTACTGATAATTAATATTCGTAAGCAACATGGGGAGAGAGAGAGAGAGTTTTGGAATCATCCCTTCCCCCTCCTCCTACTCCGAGTTCGTGTCCTCTAATACCAAAGAGTTGTACACAGAGACAGAATTAAGTTATATTACACATTTATTCTAATTTAGTAAATTAGGAAAAGGGAGTTGGATGGGGAAGTCTCTCAGTCACCACGTGGGAAGTTACAGAGTTCTCCAGCCACCAGTGTGGGGAGAACACGTGGAGAGTGTAACAGAATTTATATTATTTAGCTAAATAAGCAGCCAAAGAAGAGATAACAGAAAGCTCCCATTGTGAGAAGGAGAGATTCATGAGAGAAAAAGTCTGGAACCTGCCCTCACCCCAGCCATTAGCTGGGGTGGGGGAAGGCCTTATCTTCCTGAGAATTCAGAGAAACCTCTGCAGCCCGGCCATGTGGGGAAAGAGAGGCCGATTTCCTCTAGGGAAGAGAATTTAAGTTTTTCCCAGGTGAGTCAGAGAGACAGCTGATTGGTGCATATTTGACCAATCAGTTTTAGCACCTAGGTTGTAGCTCTAACTAGACACCTCCCATTCAAGGGGAGAGGTTTCTCAGCAGATGCCTACCCATCACAATCCCCCCTCTGAAGAAATAACCCTAACTGCTGTTAGGGTATTGGGGTGTGGACTTTGGGGGAAAAAAGCATCAGAAAGTACATACATGTTTAAGAAAATAAAAGCACCAGAAGAAGTACATATATGTTTAAGAAACAAGAATTAGCAGTATCCATTTTTGAACCTATTAAGAAGCAAGGCAAGCTTAATAGAGACCAGCTCTGACTGGGGAGGAGTTAAGGAGGAGCTTGGCAACTTTGTGTGGGGTCTCACTCCTAAACTTTTACCTAAAGACATAAAATACAGCTATAGAATTTCCAAACGTAAGCATAGGAGACAACCTCGCTACCTTATGGTGAGCAAATACTACTTAGAAAACTCTAGTGTATATATCATATAAAAACAGATGAGTTAAAAATTTACTTACACCTGCTCAGTTTTCAGACTGATGGTGTGGTTTCTTCTTATTAAATCTATATTTCCCCTCTGCCTGCACTGTGGTGGTTAGCATGCCACTATCTTCCCAGAAGAAATGGAGGAAGGAAAGTCCTTGCACTGTGACTGAGAAACAGTCATGACTTTGGCAGGAGGCAAACATCAAGGATGCTGCAATCACCACCACCAATCACTGCCTCACTGAAGTACCCCAGGTTCTTGCCTACCCGCCAAAGCTTTTCATGGAATCCTGCCCTCAGGCTATCCTCTGCTCCTCTACCAACTTCAGAATGTCTGGTTCATATTCTGATCCTGTGTACTTTCAAAACTGAACAGCTGTGGTTGATCTTGAGCATCTGCCACAGCCAGGTCAACCTCGGTGTTCTTTGCTTGATGTTTCTCACAATGGAAGCCATCAAACACCAGTGGTCAAAGTCTGTTGACACCTGGACTGTCAGAGAACAGTGTCTCACTGTCTGCCTGCCTTTAAATCCTTGGTAGAACTGATCCATTCGAGGGAGGTAAACGTAACCAAACTGAGCTTCTCCAAGTTTATCTCACCTGGGGCTAAACAGATAATGGTAGACAGAGCTAAACATGTTTAAGAAGGCCACTGAGAGGGACATCATATGCCATGGGGAAAATTACTCAGTTTGGAGAAAGCATTGGAGCTCCTGAACTGATTCTTCCATGAAGGGAAGCAGGTGCCTTCACCATCATTCATAGTTATAATAGGATGGCTTGTGGTGGTTGCATAGGGAGAGCTTAAAGGCAACCAGTGAGCCATGAGTCTTGTCTTCAGGCACTGGGAACTTGTTCTATGTAATATGCGACTTAACTGCATCAACTTAAATATTAGAAGGAATTTTGAGACTAATGTCTTTCCCAGGAAACTGCATGGTATGGTTTTCTCTAGCCAAGGAAAGATGGCAGTGCTTTATCTGCGAATGAAGGTGGCATTTCCAGCATGGGCAGCTGCCAAAGGAGGCTCACTCCCTATCAGAAAAGCTCTCGCTTTGTTAGGTAGCCAGTGTGTTTGAATCAACAGGGCAGAGCACCCTGGAAACCCTCTCGAGTTGTCTGAATTATTACTCCGCTTTTAAAATAGGACTTTACAGATGTTAACCTGGTGAATAAATGTGCTCATTCCTTTTTATCCTTTATTTCCTGCTGACAAAAAGTCCTCTTCCACTTTGCTATCTCATGAATAGGGTGGGGAGAAGTTGGGGATGTAGTGGGAAGGGAAGAAGAGGAAGGATGAGAGGAGTGGGAGGGGGCCTAACATTAATGTATGTTCATGTCAATTATTAAAAGTAGTTTTTAAAAAAAAAAAACAAATGAGTTGTATTTTAACAAAATTTAAATGTTGGCTCATTTAATGCCATGGTTCAGCTATAAAAGACGATAGAAGTCATCTAGCTCAATTAAAAGATAAACAATACAATTAAAAGTATACAATAATCTACATTTCATCAAAATATATACTAATAGTCAAAAGTCATCTAAAAAATTATTCAGTTATTATTCATTAAATAAACACAAATTGAAGCCAGGCGTGGTGGCGCACGCCTTTAATCCCAGCACTCAGAAGGCAGAGGTAGGAGGATTGCCGTGAGTTCGAGGCCACCCTGAGAATACACAGTGAATTCCAGGTCAGCCTGGGCTATATCGAGACCCTACCTCGAAAAAACAAAAAAAGAAAAATAAATAAATAAATAAACAAACACAAATTGAAACCACATTGGAAAACCTCTAGAACCACCAAATAGCTAAACATTAAGAATTTTAGAACCAGTGATCATGAAAACTGTATACTATTCACAGCTTGTATACATTGTTGTTTTGTATGGAGTTTTTTTGAGTAAAATAACACAACAATTTAAAAAACCAGCACTTGTGTATAAAGTGTTGATATACTGAATATGTGATCTTGAGATTCTCTTCCTGGGTCCTTGAATGCCACGTTCATGCTCATATCCTTAACTCCTGAAAATTCAGCCAATGCAACGCCAGCAATAAAGAAAGATTATTTTAACTTGCTTTCTTTGCTCCTTTTTGGTTTCATGTCCTAAATAGACTAAACAGCTGCTAATGGACAAATGAACATTAGCAATTAAAAAAAAAGCCAGTGAGCAAAACAAATATTTTCGCAAGCTTGTGAAAATGAATGCAAACAGGCCTCCTGCCATCGTGCTATTTATGTCTCACTCTCCTGGTTTTATTTTGGAAGAAGACATTAAACATTTGTCCTACTGTTAACTTCCATTTCTGCATTTTCCACTGAGATGATCCTGCCTCCTGCCTGCTCGTTCTCTTCGCCTCTGCCTTCACTGTCAGTGTTCCTTTGCAGCTATTTCATCTCCTTCCACTTTGCTTGTTTCGTTGTCTTTTCAATAACCTTGCCATTATTGAGATCTAACCCATGTCAAAATTATTTTGTTTTCCCTTTTCTTTGTTTCCAAATATATTCTTTCATGTGTATTCTTTACTAGGTCGTCACAATTTTCAAAAATGCAACAAGTAACTGTTCTCTGTGTCCTACTAGTTTTCTCAGGGAAAATCTTTAGACCCACTTAGGAATCTCCCAATGGTAGCTCACTAAATGTTACTCTAAAAGACACGCTATTCTTATTTCCTATGTATACAAATGCTCCAGCCCAGACTTGCACTTTTGCTGCTGGTTTTCACATTCAATGCGTTTAAAAAAGATTTCAGCATTTATATCTCAGCATTGCTTCTCTGAGTTTTTCTTTGTTAATGAAATTGATGTGAGAGACCTTGGATTCTGTTAGGGAGCAGAAAATTGTTCTTGCTTAGATAGAAAAAGTGTGTTTTTCATGAGTCATTACAGCAATTAGATTTTGTTCGTTTTTCTCTGAGGAAATAAGTTCTGTGGTAGAAACCGTGTATAATGGTAGGGATATGGCAACCAATTTAATCAATAAACTCTCTTGCCATCAGTTAGCTCCCACTGATCTTTATCTTCGTCAGAGTATCACAGTGTTTTATTGCGGAATCTTACCCTCTGTGCCCTATATGTAACTGGGGAAAGGAGTCTCGCCCCCAACTTCCACTCAATCAACCCAGCACAGATCCATGGAAATACAGGATTGTCAGAGATACTCAACAGTTTCCACAAAAATGCCATTGCTTTCACATATTTTGGTGATATGACCTTCACCTGTATGTCCTGTCATGGCATCTGGTCTTATGTATGCATTCACAAATACACCTCTGAATCAGGATGGAAACATACAAGTGAAGACTGATCAATCAGACAGAAAGATATGCTTTTCTATATCTTGATATGAACAGGAAGAATTCTGATCTAATTGTTGCTTTCAGGCTTACTGGAGCCATCAAAGAAGCGACCCTTGGGAAGTGAACATGTTAAGAACAGATATAGGAAATCACAGAGAAACAGAGGTTGAGATGTGGTTATACAGTTCATTATCCTTTACCCACTTCAAACTGCAGATTGCCATAAAGAGCAAGTGACTTTGTGTTATAGAGCAGTTTACATTCAGTCTTTACATTACTTGGAGCCAGAAGCATAATACTACATGGTCCTCTCTAATAACGCTGGATGATATTCAACATTCATGTTCAGTCTTCTATGATACATATGACTTCTGCTACTTCCAAGTCCTCATATTCAACTTTATCCTTTTGTTAATCATCGTCCAAAAGTACATTACAGGGCTGGAGAGATGGCTCAGCTGTTAAGGCACTTGCCTCTAGTGCCTAAGGCTCTGAGTTCAATTCCCCAGGACCCACATGGGCCAGGCTCACAAGGTGGTGGCCCTGGTTCTCTCTCTCTCTCTATCCTTGAAAATGAATAAATAAAATATTTTTAAAAAGTACATTACATACTGGCCAAAATAACTGTTATCTAAAGTCTCAATTTGTACCATCTCTGAAACACTTCAGAGTAACAAAGACAGACTATTCATTCCATGATTCCCCTCTTAACTTTCTCTTTCTCTCTCTCTTTCTCTCTCCATATATATATATTCTTCACTAGACACAAGGACCTTAAAAGGAGAAACATTTTCTGAGTATTTTGTGACTCTAGATTTAATATTATATCTAACATGTGAACTTCTCTCAGATTTTCAGTTGAATAAACTATAAAACCAAGTTCAAGCTACTATATAGCTCATGAATCATAAAACCAGAGATGGAAATATGAAAGTTAACTATATAGTCTCTTTTTAAATATAATTAATTCTATTTAGTGTGAAGAGGTAAAATAATCATTAACCACCTTTTGAAAAATGTCCCAATTAACACTTTGCTGTATATATAAACTGTTCTGTTCTCAAAAAAACAGTATAATTGAAGGATTAATATGTAACTAGCATAGGGCTTAATTTTGAGGCTATAATATTGAATAACAGGAATCCTTTGTGGAGAAAAGATGAGTAAAAATTTCCCTTAGACATGGGCATTATTTAAATTGTAGAACAGCTATGAAGCAATACTAAGTGCAGAGATTCAGAGCAGGCCAAAGTGCTAAAAATAAGAGAATTTTGAATGCTCTGACCTCAAGGCTCTGGGAGCATCGTGGAAGAAGGGTCAGAAGGAATGTCAAAGCCAGAGGAAGAGAGCACTTCCCTCCAGGCATGGCATGGCCTGTGGACTCTTGTGTTCTTAGCAACTGTGATTATCTGCACAAGACCTGTACAAACTGGGTTAAGAGAGGTAATGAGGGGGTGAATATGAACAAAATATATACAGTTATTAAAATCTAATAATAACATGCATATAATTAGCATATGATGATTTTTAATGGCATGAAGGAGAGATGCAAAACAGAACTACATTCAGATATCATGGGTTCACTCCAGTCAATGTGTTTGTCATTGAAAGCATATAACAATAAATGTGGGTGATGGTGTGGAAAATGTAACCTTAATACAATGCTTTTGGGAATATCAAGTAGTCCAGCCACTATGGAGTCGGTATGGCGGTTCCTCAAAAATAAATAAATGAATGAATGAATAAATAATAAATAAATAAATAAATAGATCTACCCTATAACCCAGTTATAGGAGTACTGGGTGTTTACCCAAATGATTCCAAGCTACCATAACAGAGAGATGCTTACACCTGAATATTTAGTACCGCACTGTTCATGATAATTAAGCTATGGAACCAACCATGGTATCCAACACCAAAGGCATGTTATTAACCATAGAAAACAAAAGTACACCATTTGCAGGAAAATGGATGAAACTGGAAATAATAATATTAAGGAAATTAAGTCAGTTTCAGAAAGATAAATATATATTTTTCTAATACTTGTGGTTCTTAGAATAAATATAGATACTTAAAATCATGTATATATATATAAGATATGAATGTGGAAGCAAGACTATATAGAATAACACAGAGCAGTAACAGTAGGGGGACAGGAAAATTGAGAGGTAGGGAATAAATGTGCAGAATGAATAATATGTACTTGTGTGACAGGGCCCTTATCTAACACAAGATCACATAGAATAAATACATAACAATGGCAACTTTATAAAGAAAGGACAATAAATGGTTAACATAAAGCATAGTCATAAAGCTAAAGTTTTCATGTTAGATGCCTCAGCTACTCTAGGCCTTTCCATATCTAAAAATCATTCTATTTTGAAGAGTTTCAACAGTTTGATCTTCACATAGAATTCAGTTACAGACTAATAATAATGAAGTTTCTTGCTAATATCCCAAAATACAAAACAGCACAACATCCACATATAAAAATTGAAATTGGGGGATGGAGA